>PVLA01000203.1:0-256229 GCA_004027455.1 Hydrochoerus hydrochaeris
AAGAAAAAAAAAAAAAAACAGGAAAAGGGTAGAAATGATATAGAATTTTTTAAAAAAATTAACAGTAAGAAATCACTAGTTGATAAATTACATACTGTCCTCTTAGAAATAGTTGCTCAAGTTACAAAATTAAAACATACAAAGTGGACATTCAAGCAGTGAGATTGTAAACAGCTACGCATGCTTGAGTCTCTACATGTATTTCTATCCTTTCTGTATTAGAGGGAAAAACAAAACATAGCAAGACAAAACAACAAATTCCTATAAGAACATAAAACCAAAAAGTCATATAAAACCACAGTACAAAGTGATCTACAATGGTTACTCTGTTGGCTCTTGTTATCTTCAACAGAATTGTCCATATCATCAGGCGTATTTGGATATAACAGTATAATTGAAGATAGCAGTACATAACAATATTAGTAAAAACAAGACATTGTGGACATTGTAAAACTTCAAAGGCAGGTAATAATCAAACCAGAGTGGGTATCCTTTTGAATCTTGTCTTCTTCAGGGTAGTTGCCTATACTCTCAGACTTGATGCTATCAATCATAGCAGCTTTGAATAAAATCTGTCAATACAAAACAGCAATCTAACAAACCAGATTCAATTAACATCAGTCATGGTGAAGCAGTGTAGTTGCTATACTCTGAGACTTGATACTATCAATCATAACAGTTTTGAATAAAATCTGTCAATACAAAACAGCAATCTAACAAACCAGATTGAATTAAGATCAGTCATGGTAAAACAGTGTAAGTTATACAGAGCTTCAGATTAAGTTAATAGGAAATTAAGGATGGTTACCAAACTGTATCCTGCTATTTTCAGGATAACTAACTGTGCCCTCAAATCTAGTACAAGTAGACAAACTGGAACAGAATATAATCCATCTAAGCAGAGTGGTGTGAGTAATGTGGGTTTTAAATCCTGGTACACTATTAACAATATCCTCTGCCTTCTTTTTTTAGACTATTCCTCCCCTTTCACTCCCACAGGGTGCTGCACATTTTGGGTCCCACCAACTCCCTCAATTTTTAGATTGGGGGGCAACCTGCTATTTCCCTAAGTGGTACCAAACCTTCTCACTCCTGAACTTGATCTCAAGTTGTAATCCTTTACCTACAAAAACCTCAAGGTTTCCCTTCATTATATCTGAGTAGTTCTCTACTGCACATAAGTATCCTGTCTTTCCATCCTATCTGCAGGTGGTGGTCGAGTTGCCCCTATTTCTCTCTGGTTCCATTTCAGATAGAGCATTGTTTTCTCATATTTGATTTTTGGTCCATAAACCCTCTCTCAGGTTGATTATATTTCCTGTACAGAGCATCTTGATGGACTCTACCTACTGATCTACATTGCCTGTATTTTTTTTTTAGTGTGTCAAGGCCATCTATGTTAGAGATTATAGCCAACTTTCTCTGCCTCATTTCTGCTATGCTATTTTTCTGCTTGTTTGCCTACTTTTCTCCTTCATTCTGTTGCCTGCCCCATTCATTGAAGCCTTTCTGCCACTGTTCCTGAAATCCTGTTATTTTTTTTCTCTCTCTCTAGAATGTCCTTCAGTATTCTCTGTAGGGTTGGATTGGTGGTCACAAACTCGCCCAGTTCCTCTTTGTCATGGAAGCATCTTGTTTCTCCATTAATTTCTAGTGACAGTTTTGCATGGTACATCAATCTGGCTGGAGGTTATTTTCTTTCAGGGCTTGGAATATTTTACTCTAAGCTTTTCTTGATCTTATGGTCTGTGTCAAGAAGTCTGTCATGATCTTGATGGGCTTTCCTCAATAGGTGATCTATTTCTTTTCTCTGATGGCTTTTAATATTCTGTTTTTATATTGAATTTCTGGTATCTTGATTATTTTATGTCTGGGTATAGCTCTGTTTTGGTTGTAGGTGGCTGGAGTTCTGTATGCCTCATATATCCAAATATCATTTTCTTTTCCCATGCTTGAGAAGTTTTTCTTAATTATTTCCATGAATAGTCTTTGTAATTCACCTGTTTTTATTACTGCTTCTTCGTTCACATTTCTTATTCTTAAATTATAGATTCTCTTGTTGTCTTCCAGCCTTTGTATTGTCACTGCCTGTTTCCTTGTTATTTTTAAGAGATCTTTCCTTTCATGATCACACACTGCAAACTTGTCTTCAAGTTTTGATAGTCTATCCTTAGTTTCTTTTAAGCAGTTTTGCCAGCTTTCAATGGAGTTTTTAATTTCCTGGTAGTCTCTTTGAATCTGCTTCATGTATTCTAGATTTTCTTTATATTCTTTATCAAATGTTTCTCTCCTTTTTTTTCTCCCTTCTTCCATCTGTGTCTTCTTAAGAGGTGCTTAGCATTTCTTTTATTACTCTACCTATATCTTGCTTTACCTGATTTAATATTTCAGTTTTGAGCTCATCTACAAGTTCCCGAAGATATCTCTTAATGCCCATTGAAGCCATGTCTAATGTTGCATGTTTGCTGCCCTCAGTCTCTTTTGTTTTCCCCTCTCCTGGATCAGTGTTCTCAGGGTTTTGGGCTGGGTGCTTTTTCTTGTTTCTCTCTTTTGTCATGTTTTTGGTTTCTTCCATACAGGTGTATAGTGAAGGTTTCAGCCCCATTCCTTGTTGGTTATGGTTCTTCTGAAGCAAGCTGGTGAGGGATTTCTGCCTTCTCCTGTTTGCTTTTGGTCATTGAGGTGTAGGCAGGGGCTGCGTTTGTTGGCCCCTCCTCACCGGGCCAGTCAACTTTGGGGACCTTCCCTGGGTTAGTGTGTGCTATGCTTCTGGAATTGGTTTGGGATGGCTTATTGAGTCCTGTCCAGAGATGTGACCCAGGCCAAGTAGATCCTACCAATCTGCTCTGGGAAGGGAGCAATCGACTGAAGTCACTGTCGTTCTTAGTTCAAGCTCCTCCTGCTGGATTCCAACATGCTGTCCAGTTGGTTGCCCTCCTCCTGTGGTGGTGATGGGGGTCTTATTCCCAGTACTCACTGTGTGGTCCCTCACCAGCTCCGCTCTCTGTTGGGCTCGCCTACTTCCATCTGCAGTGCAACCGGCCAGTTACAGCGGCATGATTTTGCATGCTCTAGGGGGTCACAGCTGCGTGAGTCACGAGATCAGGATGGTAGCGGCTCCAGCAGGTCATGGCTCTGGCAGGCGGCAGCTCTGGTTGGTCGTGGCTCCAGCAGGTGGCAGCTGCATGAGTCGTGAATTCAGGCAGCTCTGGCGGGTCCTGCCTCTGGCAGGTTGCAACTCTGAGCTGCGAGTTCAGGCTGTTCTGGCCAGTCATGGCAGCGGCGTGAATTCAGGCGGATGGAGGGTGCTGTGGCTGCAAATATCAGCTTCTACAATTGTAGCCCTGGGACTGCATATTTGAGCTGCTCTTTGCCTTTAGTTTCTTCCTGGGTCGAGAGGATCCATCTCCTTCTGTCTGGACCTCTCCATGGTGCCCTATTCCGGCATGAGTTGTCTCTCTCAGAGAGGCTGAGTATCTTGCTGCTTATCAATCTGCCATCTTGAACTCTTCCCGCCTTCCTTCCTACTTTCTGAGAGCAGAAACATTCAGTGTGGTATTGATATAGGTGAATGAAACTCCCAACCTACTATGTCCACGAGCTCGTGTTCTCTAAAATCGAAGAATCAATTTTAGGAACAACAGAGTTGAAGAGTAGAATATATTTATTGAGAGAAAGCTTCTGTCTGAAGAGAGACAGAAGGAGGTCCCAAGCAGTTTGCCCCCCGACTCTGCCTTTTCCAAGGATTTTTATAGAGTAAGACCATAGGTTCAAGGTGTGGGAAGACTGGGAACTCACAAGGCAAATGGGCATAAGGTGGGACATAACTATAGTTAGCCAATAAGATCAATAGTTCAGGTAAAACTGATTACATTAGAGACAAATGGGAAAGCAAGTCAAGTAGGAAGCCGGCATTCTTGAAGTTGTGACTTTTATCCTAGAGGGATGGGATAGTGGCTCCAGGGTGAGAGGAAACTAATTAGAATATCAGTCTCCAGGATGTAGATGCATTTCTTTGATCCTTTTGAGATCTGGCCTGTAGCAAGAGGTGTGTGTGTCTCCTCCGAGGTTATCAGACATCTGGTCCTCTGAGCCAGTTTCTTCAAGGGCCTAGCCCTGTCTGACTGCCTATAATATTTCTAACTAGCTCAGCTGCCTGTAACAGTATAGCCACAAACTGTTACTTGTGCTGTAATACTCAGATCACCCACTAACTACTCACGCTGTCATCCTGTTCTGTATGCGCCACCATTTTAGATTTAACTTATTCCATATACGCCGCCATTTTATACAAGATAAGTTTCTGTTTCTGGAGTAAGTTTCTGTTTCCCTTTCCCTGAAATGACGTTTCACTCACCGCCCTAAATTTTGAAATTTTACCTCCCTGAAATGACCAACCAGCTCACCCCCGTGTTCTTATCCGCCTACCCACCAATCAGCTGCGTTGCTCCTCTATAAAAACAAGCTCCCTTAGTTGTAAGGCGTACAGTCTCTAAACCGGTTACCAGAGGACTGCGTTGCCAGGCTTGGCAATAAAGCTCCTTTTGCCCTTGATTAATTGGATTGGATTTTTATTTCTTAGTTAGGATATTACATTTGGGGGCTTGTCCAGGATGGAGGCCTAGCCCCACCATCCCAAATTGGCCATCTGGACCCCTACAACCGTGAGTAAAATTTTGCTTCTTCCAGAGGGTTTTGATGGCGTGCCATACCTAGGTGTAATTGATAGAGGGGACGCCCTCGATTTGGGAGCTGAGTCCGGCAAGCAAGGACAGAACAATTTGTTTGGCTAACGGCCCATTTTGCTTTGTATTTGTGTTTTGTCTTGCTGTCGTGACTGGCTCCGTTTGTCTTTGGAGCCCTCTGGTTAAAATCTAGCAACCAAAACTTTTGGGTGAGGAGTTATTTTTTGACTGCAGTCTATCGTGTGTCTGGTTTGTATCTGTGTGTCCGCGTCTGCATCTTGTGTTTATTTGTTAATTTTAATCCTTCCGTCCTTCAAAAACCTTGCTTCTAGGAGACCATGGGACAAACAGGAACAAAGGAATCACTTACTCCCCTAGCCTTGGTCCTTGACCACTTTAAGGAATTTAAAGGAATTTAAAAGGCGAGCGGCAGGCTACGGGGAAGATGTTTACAAAGGGAGACTAATGATCTTTGTCTCACAGGAATGGCCCGCAGGGACCAAAGGGGTCTGGCCCCCAATCGGATCCTTTGATATGACCACGGCACAGGCGGTCCACCAATATGTCTTCAGACCCCCGTCCCACCCTGACCAAATTGTCTACATTCAGATTTGGATAGATATTATCTATGATTCCCCTCCTTGGATTAAACCTCCGGGAGGAAAACTCATAGCGGCACTAAAGCCAAAAGAGCAATCAAGCCAGAAGCCCACAGCTCCTCCGTCGGTCCTCGCGTCAGAGGAAGACCCCCTCCTGGATGAGTATTCGCCTCCTTTGCTGCCTCCCCCATACCCAGCCCAACCGTCTTCTCCAACCCTGCTGCCTGACTCCACTTCCTCCGTTCCTCTCTCCCCCACTTCCTCCCCCTCTTCTCCCCCTAGTCCAATCCGCACCCACGGTCGCCACCATGTGGAACTTCAACCTAGACCTCCCTCTGAAGCCGTTCCCCTCTGTCCCCTGTGAGAGACGCCAACGCACGGTGGAGGCTCAATGTTTGTCTATGCTCCCTTTTCCACTTCTGATCTGTATAACTGGAAAAGCCAGAACCCTCCTTTTTCAAAGGACCCTGATAGCCTTATAAATTTGCTCGAGTCTATTTTTGTCACTCACCGTCCCACCTGGGACGATTGTCAGCAGATACTTCGAGTTCTTTTCACAGCAGAGGAGCGCTTCCACATTCTCGCTCAAGGGAAAAAAGGCATCTGAGATCCTGACGGCACTCCTACAGCCGACTTCCAGAGAATAGAACATGTTTTCCCCTCCTCGCACCCTGAGTGGGACCCCAATACTGATAGAGGTAAGGAGGCTTTAGAGCAATATCGCCAGAGGCTTCTGGATGCCATTCGGGCAGCGGCTAAGAAGCCTACAAATCTGTCAAGGGTGACTGAGGTGAGGCAATCGGCAGAGGAATCGCCAGCCGCGTTCCTTGAGCGCCCCCTGGAGGCTTATCGGTTATATACGCCCATCGACCCGATGGCCCCAGAGAATGCTAGGGCGATTAACATCGCTTTTGTGTCACAGTGGGCCCCTGATATCAGGTGCAAATTACAAAAGTTAGAGGGATTTGAGGGAATGTCCCTCTACCAGCTGATTGAGATTGCCCTTAAAGTCTTTGAAAATCGTGAGAACCTACAGGAAGCGACTAACAAAAAGATGACTAAAGTCCTTGAATTACTCTGCGAAAGAGAAACAAAGAGGGATGAAAGAAAACCAAAAGGTGAAACTAGGAGTCAACGTCCCCCTTTAGATAAAAATCAATGTGCATACTGCAAGGAAACTGGCCATTGGCGCAAGGACTGCCCAAAACTGAAAAACAAATTAGAGCGCGATGCTAAGACATTGATGTCCCAAAATTGAGGGTGTCAGGGCTCGCCACCACCCCCTGAGCCCAGGATAACTCTCCAAGTGGGGGGGGCAACCTTTGGACTTCCTAGTGGATACAGGAGCCACGTATTCGGTTCTGACTTCTCCCCTGGGTAAACTTTCAGAAGATAAAGTAAATGTAATTGGAGCTACAGGGGGGCGAAAGACCTACCCAAAAATGGTTGCTGGTATAGTTCGTCCAGGTCACAAGGTAACTCACCACGAATTCTTGTGGGTCCCCAAGTGCCCAGATCCACTTCTGGGAAGAGACCTACTCCACAAACTAAAGGTGCAAATTGATTTTCAGGCAGATAAGCCCAAATTAAAATTAGGCACAGATCTGCCCATGTCAAGAGCAATCCAGGTGATGGCCCTCTACCCAGAGGGCGAAGGACATTTTCTTATGAAAGACGAGATGCCAGCTCCAATTAATAGGGAGCTACTAGCTAAGTAGCAAAAAGCAATCCCTGAGGTCTGGGCTGAAAACAATCCCCCGGGACTGGCCATAAACCAAGTACCCTTGGTTATAGAACTGTTACCTCAGGCCACTCCTATCAGGCTGCGTCAATACCCCATCAGCCTCCCCGCTCGGAAGGTAATCTTAGTCCACATCCAAAGGCTAAAAGAAAACGGTATATTAGTGCCATGTGTTTCCCCTTGGAATACGCCTTTGCTTCCAGTGCAAAAGCCAGGTACATCAGATTATCGGCCTGTGCAAGATCTACGGGAGGTAAACAGACGAGTGGTGACCTTGCATCCCACGGTTCCTAATCCCCACACCCTGCTGAGCCTACTCAGCCTGGAATACACCTGGTACTCAGTGCTGGATCTGAAGGATGCTTTCTTCACCTTGCCGATTGCTCCGGTAAGTCAACCTATTTTTGCCTTTGAGTGGACGGATCCCGAGTCAGGAGTAATGGAGCAACTGACCTGGACTCGGTTGCCACAAGGATTTAAGAATGCCCCCACTCTCTTTGATGAGGCTTTAGCAAGAGACTTGATGGGATTTAGGGAATGTCATCTGGAGGTGACGCTCTTACAATATGTAGATGACTTACTAATAGCCTCCCCCACTTATGAACTATGTCTAGAGGCCTCCGAACAACTGCTGATGACTCTGGGTCAACTTGGATACAGAATCTCCGCTAAAAAGGCACAATTGTGCCAACAGACTGTAACCTATCTGGGTTATAGATTACATGAAGGTAAAAGGACACTGTCTGATCAGAGGATTCAGGCTATATTACAGATCCCCACACCAAGGACTAAAAGACAGGTCCGTGAGTTCTTGGGAGCAGTGGGATACTGTAGACTTTGGATCTTAGACTTCATAGAAATGGCCAGACCCCTGTATGATTCCTTGAAAGGGGATACTCACAAGCCCCTGGAATGGACTAATGAATGTGATGAGGCTTTCCTTCGACTTAAACAGGCACTATCTCAGGCCCCCGCCTTAGGGCTCCCAAATGTGACAAAACCTTTCACCTTATACGCAGATGAACAGTGAGGGGTCACAAAAGGGGTTTTAACACAGGAGCTGGGACCTTGGCAGCGACCCATCACTTACCTCTCCAAAAAACTTGACCCTGTGGCGGGGGGATGGCCTCCTTGTCTCAGGATTCTAGCTGCCGTGACCTTGCTTCTGAAAGAAGCCAAAAAGCTTACATTTGGACAAAGGCTCACCATAGTAACCTCCCACTGCCTAGAGACTCTTATCAAGGCCCCGCCTGAAAAGTGGTTATCAAATGCCCGGATCCTACATTACCAAGCCCTGCTCCTAGACCCAGACTCAATAATGTTCAAAACCTCCTCAGCCTTAAACCCTGCCACCCTCATGCCCGACGATGACTCTACAGTCCCTCTCCACCAGTGCATAGACCTCGTCGAGAGACAACAAAACCTTCGAGCGGACTTGTCAGGTCTCCCCATAAGTGACGCTCTGAACTATTTCACTGACAGGAGTAGTTTCGTCTGCGGAGGTAAGTGAGTGGTGGGGGCAGCAGTAACCACTGAGACCGAGTTACTTGGGCCAAAGACTAGATCCTGGAGCTTTGGCACAACGCGCAGAGCTCATTGCCCTAACTGAGGCCCTCAAGATAGCGACCTGAAAGAAGGTAAACATCTATACAGATAGCAGGTATGCCTTTGCCACTGTTCATGTCCACGGGGCCATATACCAGGAGAGAGGTCTTTTAACTTCAGCGGGATCAAAAATCAAAAACACTCTCCAGATCCTAGACCTTTTGGCAGCTGTGTGGCTACCACAGCGAGTGGCTGTCATCCATTGTAAGGCTCACCAAAAAGGGGATGATCCTATAATTCGGGGAAACAATTTGGCTGACTGTGCTGCCCGAGAAATAGCTACTACATCAGAGGGGACCTCTGAGGATACAACAGCGCTATTGCTGATCCCTCAGACTTTGTCGGAACTGGTCTACTCACAAAAGGACCGTCATTTGGCCTCTCAGTTGAAGGCAGAACCTAACCTCCCTGGAGGATGGTTCCAGTTACCCGATAAGCGGGTGTTACTGCCCAAAGCCTTAGGACGAGAGCTTCTTAACCAGACTCACCAGTCTACTCATATGGGGGGAACCAAACTAGCCGAATTATTCAGAAGCAGATTTTTTATTCCCAATCTGACTAAGATGGCCACCTCCATTAGCTCCAGATGCCCACAATGCCGACAGGTTAACCCAAAGAAATGTCAAGATTTGGAAACTACCAGATTCAAAGGAAAAAGTTCAGGTGAACATTGGGAAATTGACTTCACTGAAATGAAGAAACCTGGCCTTCAGGGGCATCAATACTTATTGGTGTTGGTTGATACCTTCACTGGCTGGGTAGAAGCATTCCCTACTAGATCCAAGTCAGCTTTAGTTGTAGTAAAAAACTCTTATATGAAATAGTCCCACGATTTGGCCTACCCTTATCTATGGGGTCTGACAATGGCCCAGCTTTCATAGCTCAAATTACCCAAAAACTTGCCCAGCTCCTAAAAGTTAATTGTAAACTACATTGTGCATATCGGCCACAGAGTTCAGGGCAAGTAGAGAGAATGAATCGAACCATAAAGGAGACACTGACCAAATTGATTCTCCAAACTGGCGATAATTGGGTAAGCCTCCTTCCCTTTGCACTCCTAAGAGCCCGCTGTACTCCCTATATTGCTGGAATTACCCCCTTTGAGGCTCTCTATGGGCGCCTGCCTCCTTTAGTTCCCGGGCTCTCAGAGGACAAGATAGCTGAATTTACTAACCAAGATCTTATTAAGTCCTTACAGGTGCTGCAACCCATATTGACTTCTATCCACCAGCTGTTCAGACAAAAGAACCCAGCCCCCTCTGAGGAAACTCCTTTCCATTCATCCATCGACCCTGGGATGCTGGTCCTGATTCGACGGCATCATCGAGAATCACTCGAGCCCCGCTGGGAAGGACCCTACACAGTGGTGCTGAGCACACAAACCGCAGTCAAGGTAGCTGGAAAGACTGCTTGGATTCACCACTCCCACGTCAAACAAGTGGACGTCACAGAGGAAGACTCTCAAGATAAATGAACTATACAACAGACTGGTAACCCCTTAAAACTGAAACTAAAATTAATACTTAGGCCCCTCTCATACTCTCATAATGAATCCTTTGGTTGTAATCATTCTATTGGGTCTATTGTTACAGACCCGGGGAGGCTTCGGTCCACTGAGTAACCCTAGAGATATCTTAAAAATAGCTTATGGAAACCCTTGCAACTGCAAAGGGGGCTCTCTGTCCTCGGGTCAATACTCTGGCTCATATACCCAGAGTGTAGATTGTGGAAACAAAATGGCCTACCTTAAACAGCAGTCAGGACTCACAGGGGTTTCTCAGAGTTGGATATAATAAGCCTCAGATGAAATTTACTGCAAAAACCCAATGCCCATGTTCTACGTTCCAAGGAACCATGCACTCAAGCTGTTATGATGAAGTACAAGAGTGCTCAGTGGGTGACAAAACTTACTTCACAGCAGTTCTAAAAAAAACCCGCCAGGGCACCTTTGGAGGGGATTGGGGAAAAGTACCCCTACCCTGGGAGCATCCACCAAATATGCTATTTCTGGCTGTAGGGGTACCTCAGGTCAACATGTTTGTTGGAATAAAACAGCACCCATCCATGTATCGGATGGAGGGGGCCCCCAAGACATAGCCAGAGAACAACAAATTAAAAGACGGATTGAGGAACTTACACCTAAGATTCTCTACCATCCGCTAGTTTTGCCTAGACCTAAGGGAGATAAATTTAGACCCTCAAACCCAAGACTTACTTCGGGTCACCCACGAAGCTCTAAATTTGTCCAATCCTAACCTGGCTGAGGATTGTTGGCTATGCTTAGCCCAAGGAGCCCAGAGACCCTTGGCCCTACCTGCTAACCTAACTGTGACACAAGGCGCCAACTGTACACTAAACATACCTCTAAGAGTACAGCCTATCCGTTTTGAAGAGAAAATAACATGCATCCAGGCAAAACAAACCCTTCTTAATGAATCAGATGGTACACTAGATTTAGGAGCACTCTCATTCTGCAACTGTATGATCACAAACTGCAGCGATGGGAGCCAACTCTCTCCAGCTTGTTTAGGTGAAGGAAAGGTATTTGTCTGTGGAGGAAATTTAGCCTACACCTCCCTGCCAGCTAACTGGTCAGGGGTCTGCGCTCCAGCGGTGCTGCTACCTGACATAGACATAATACCTGGTGATGAACCAGTCCCTGTCCCCAGCCTCGAGATTACCTCAGGCCAAAGGAAGAGGGCCATCACCTTGATTCCTTTGGTAGTCAGATTAGGACTTACAGGTACTTTAGCTGGCTCTGCAGGATTAGGCATGTCTGTTCACTCTTACGTTAAGCTATCAAATCAGCTAATTGATGATGTTCAAGCCTTATCTAGTACAATCCAAGATCTTCAAGACCAAATAGATTCCTTAGCTGAGGTAGTGCTACAAAACAGGAGAGGACTAGACTTGCTTACTGCAGAGCAGGGAGGCATTTGTTTGGCGCTACAGGAAAGATGCTGCTTCTATGCAAATAAGTCTGGTATTGTCAGAGATAAAATCAAGAGTCTACAGGATGACCTAATCAAAAGAAAAAGACAATTATATGATAATCCCCTCTGGAGTGCTTGGAACGGCATACTCCCCTACCTCCTTCCCTTGTTAGGTCCATTATGTATGCTCCTTTTAGTCGCCACTATAGGACCATGTATTGTAAACCGCTTACGCATCTTCATTACTGAGCAGATGCAAAGCACTAAACTAATGATCCTAAGGACTCAGTATGAGCTCCTTCCCACTGAATGAGCCAAAGATTTGGCTCAAGTCACAACATCAGAGGGGAATGTAATACTCAGATCACCCACTAACTACTCACGCTGTCATCCTGTTCTGTATGCGCTGCCATTTTATACAAGATAAGTTTCTGTTTCTGGAGTAAGTTTCTGTTTCCCTTTCCCCGAAATGACGTTTCACTCACCGCCCTAAATTTTGAAATTTTACCGCCCTGAAATGACCAACCAGCTCACCCCCATGTTCTTATCCGCCTACCCACCAATCAGCTGCGTTGCTCCTCTATAAAAACAAGCTCCCTTAGTTGTAAGGCGCGCAGTCTCTAAACCGGTTACCAGAGGACTGCGTCGCCAGGCTTGGCAATAAAGCTCCTTTTGCCCTTGATTAATTGGATTGGATTTTTATTTCTTAGTTAGGATATTACAGTGCTATGTACTATCTTTTAACCAACTTTTAGGATATATACTCCTTACCTACCTGTACTTAGCAATTTTGCATTTTTGGCTTATAAATGAAATTGCAAGAAAGAATTTCACAGATTAAAGAAAACATTGGAAAACATTGCATAAAAGGCATTATACCATACAGTAGTTTGTTGTTTCATCAAATATTTCGTTACATGGTGACCTCTACTGGCCAAATGAATGTATCACTAAGGGCTAACAAGCTCATTTAGTCTGATGGGTCAAGAAATTGCTTAATGTAGAAACACAGTGCTTGCCAAACATTATTTGGCCAGAATACTGAGTATGTGCCTCATGATTCGGTTGCTGTTGTTGCTGTTGTTTTGAGACAGGATCTCACTATGTAAATCAGGCTGACTTCAAACCCTCTAAAATTGAAGAATGAATTTTAGGAACAACAGAGGTTAAGAGCAGAAATATTTACTAAGAGAAAGAAAGCTTCTGACCCAGAGAAAGACAAAAGAGGTCCAACGTGGGTTGCCAAAGATTCTATATTTTCTAGGGATTTTTATAGAGTAAAACCACGAGGTGGGGCAGGTCTAAAGTGCAGAAAACTGGGAACTTGTAAGGTAGATGGGCATGAGATGGGACAGAGCTATGGTCAACCAGTAAGTTTAATTGTTCAGGTAAAATTGACCAAATCAAGGACAAATGGGGAAGTGAGTCACCTAGCAAAGGACATTCTTACGGATCAGTGACTCTTTCCATAGGGGGTTGGGATGGTGACTCCTGGCTTCTCAAGGTGATCCATACCTAATCCCTAAGATTTATACTTAAGGGTGTGGTTGCATTTATTTTGCCTTCTGTTTTGAGATCTGGCCAACAGCAAGAGGTGTGTGTCTCCTCCAAGGTCACAAGACATCTGGTCCTCTGTGCCAGCTTCCTTGAGGTCCCAACCCTGTCTGACTGCCTATAATATTTCTAACTAGCTCAGCTGCCTGTAACACCATCAAGAGCTGGAAACAGTGCAGAGAAAAATTCTCTATGTCTTCACCTGCTGATGAAACGGTACTTGAACTCAACCAAGCTCCTGCCTGCAGTTTCAGAGACTCCTAACCAGATCCAAAGGATGCTGACACTGGCCTTCTTAAAGATTTAATTGATCAAAACTTGACAGTCCTCCTCTATGTACAAACCCATAGTCTCTTGACATGAGAAAACTAAGTTGGCTCCAGCAACTATGACAAATTAAAAATAATTTCTACCAATCAGTTAACCTGCTCTTAAACAAGATAAAATATTGTTATTCTTTTTTATCTGAAATCTTACTGTGAGGAAGAAAAACTTCACGTGCCATGACACTATAAGTCATTAAATGGGAGGATCTGCCTATCCTACTTCTTAAATCCACAAACTTATCTGCAAAAGTTGATACATACATTAAAGCTTTTGGATTTAATGCTGTAACAGAAAGAAAGAGGAGGTAGATTTTGAGGAATGAAGAAGAATAACAAGGAAAAATGAACTCTGGCTTGTGTCTGCTCTCGGGGACTTATGTGGGAAAAAAAGGAATAGCATGGGATCAGAGTGCCTTGTTGGCACAGGGCCCCTAGTTTACAAACTAGCTAACCTGTCAGGCTTGGGTAAATTAATAACACTCTCTTTTGGTAGATTCCTTCTCTATAAACCATAGGATATCTGGGCACAGTAGCGCCTGTAATCCCAGCATTGAGGGAGGCTGATACAGGAGAATCGCAAATTCAAGTCCCACCTGAGCAATTTAGTCCAGTGGTAGAGTCCCCTGGATTTAACCTCTAGTACAAAACTTTCGTAATAGTATTTGCTTATTAAGCTAAGTATGAAAATTAAATGTTAATATATAACATGCACTTAGTAAAGTTCCTGAGCACTATTATGAACACTATGAATGTTAGGTGTATGTTGTGGTCTGAACTTTGATCCAGCCCCACACACTCGCACTACCACCACTACCACTACTACAATCCATCTATTAGAGCCTAATACTCAATGTAGTTTTAAGGATCTTCCCAGGAGTTGAATTGTGAGAGGTTTGCCTCATGAATAGGATTAATATCCATATAAAAATAGGAGATAGAAATTGCATTAACTGCAAGAAAGATGCCACATGCCATTAAGAGGAAATACGTGTGTTCCATATCAAAGGTATGCTTATTATTTACTTTTTCATATAGTTTGGCTTGTGTGGAATGTTATGGCTCAACATATGCCAGTTCAAAGAAGCTTGATGGAAGCCCCCCAAATTCAAAAACCCTCTCCAAAAATGGACATCTGAAATGAACACACAGTTCTCAGATGAAGATATACAAATGGCAAATAAATACATGAAGAAATGTTCACCATCACTGGTCATTCGAGAAATGCAAATTAAAACAGCATTAAGATTTCATCTCACCCTGGAAAGAATAGCTGCCATCAAGAAAACAACTGATAACAAATGCTGTCGAGGCTGCAGGGGGCGGGGGGGTTGGCATTTCTCCACTGTTGGTGGGAGTGCAGACTGGTACAACCACTATGGAAATCAGTATGGAGATTCCTCAAAAAACTAGTATTAGAAGTTCCATTCAATCCAGCTATTCCCCTCCTGGGTATTTTCCCAGAAAAGTTGAAAAGGTCATGTCACAGTGATATATGTGACCCATGTTGATAGCACCGCAATTTGTGATAGCTAAATCTTGTAAACAACCAAAATGCCCATCAACTGCAGAGTGGATGAAAAATATGTGGTGTTTTTATATAATGGAATACTACTCAGCTATAAAAAGGATGATCTTGAGGCCTTTATCAGTAAATGGAGGCAATTTGAGAATATCCTCATTAGTGAAATAAACAAGACTCACATTAGCAAATATCACATTGTCTCTCTAGTGTAAAAATAAGAATGGACAGAATAATGGTATCCAAAAAGTATAATAGATATAAAAGTATAATAGATATTGTAAAAGTGAAAGGGAAGGAAATTGCTCTAAAGGACATAACGGTATGTATATTGTGTAAAATAGATGACCATATTACTGAGCTTTTGTTGGATCACTGAACAGAAGAGTTTGTACTGTCAATGTTTGAGTGTCTAACCACATTTTATGCTTAGATTTTGTAACTCTAACAACTATTGTAAATTTTTTTGTCTTTTTTTTTGAGACAGGACTTCTCTATGCAGTTCAGAGTGGCCTTGAGCTCACTTTGTAGCCCAGGCTTGTCTCGGACTCGCAATGATCCTCCTGTCTCAGCCTCCCAAGTGCTGGGATTATAGGCGTGAGTCAACACGCCCAGCGCTCTAACAACTATTGTGAAGTTGACAAAATGTAATGTATCAACTAGCGATTTTATGATGTTAATTTTTTTAAACTCTGTATTCTACTTTTCTTCTTGTTTTTTCTATTTTGTCTTTTTAAAATTTTTTTTCTTTCTAAAAAAAACACAGAAGCTTGGTGGAGTAAGAGGTTAGGTACTGTACTGTAACTGCAGATTAACTCATATTCTGCCTGTTTAGCTTTCACTATTTGGAACACTGTGGCAGGACAATCTCAAGATCAAGGCCAACCTAGGCAACTTATTGAGACCATATCTTAAAATAAAAGGCTGAGAATTCAGCTTAATAGTAGACCCCTTGCTTAGCAATATGAGACCCTATTTCAACTCCTAGTGTTTTAAAAAAGTAAAATAAAATAAACCCTTACCAAACACTGCTGCCTTAGGATAGTAAGATACAGATAAAATCAAAATACAAAAAAGCACAAAAATTATGTTCAATTAATTTTCCTAAAGTGAGCAGACTGAACTAAAAACCATATCAAGAAACAGAAAATAACCAGGTCACTCTCCCATATACTCACACACCTAGAACCTCCTCTTGTCCTGTAAGACTAAAAATTACAAATAAGCATTCAGGGACCTGGGGATTTAGCTCAGCAGGATAAGCACCTGCCTTGCAAGAGTGTGGTGGTGAGTTCAATCCCCGGTACCAATTAAAAAAAAAAAAAAGGCATTCAGGGACTTGAGGCTTAGTTCTTTGATAGAGCACTTGCCTGTCACACACACAGGCTCTAGTTTGATTTCCAGCACTGCAAAATGATTAATAATAAGTATTCACTTACCTATCCTATAGTCTCACAGCCCAATTAACATACTTTTCCATAGTAATCTCCTAGTCCTCAAGCAGTAGTTCTCAAAATGTGGTCTCAGATAAGCAGCCTCAACATTACCAGAGAACTTACTAATTAGTCTTGTATACTCAAGGGCCTCTCACCACAACTATCGTTGAAACTCTAGTAGTGGAACCCAGAAACCTGTGTTTCAATTTGGCCCGGGGCAGATCATGGTGCATGTCAGAGTTGGAAGGCAAGGATATCAGTTCTTTGGAATAGTTTTGGTTTGTGATTCTGTTGATGCAAGAGAAATATAACTCCTGACCTGATAGCAAATGTGCTGAGGAATGAAGTCATGAACCAAAGGAAGAAGTTTGGAGAGTTTTATTGGAACTAAAGGGAAGAATAGATCCTGGGTTTCCAGGAGTCGTCTCCCAATGGGTTGGCCATGGAGGCTCTTTGTTGACTAATTTATACAGCACAGTCACAACATGGGTATAATGTGAGTCAAACTACAATCAACCTTTCGGATTCCAAATATTGTATAGCCATTTCGCCAGTACAGATCCAATAGACAAATGAGTCACGTAGCAAGGGTACGTGGAAAGCACAACAGCACTTTTCCGAAGGGATGGGTCCAGATGTGCTCGGCATCCACCTGGGCATCCAATCCCTAGCTGGACTTTCTGGGCCAGGAAGTGACAATTACAATACAATCTCAAGTTGCTGTTTATTCTTTGGGCCATGTAAGCCTGGTCATTGCATCTTTATGTTGAGGCCAGGCCTTCAGATGCACCTCCAGCCACAATTTTGGTGTTTATTTTTTTTTTCTGACTTCCTTAAGGGCCGGATCCCTTCCTGACTGTATACTAAACTCTAATTTCGCTGCCTATAACACGCTGTTCAATGAATTTTCCTAAAGTGAACAAACTGAACTGCAGAGGTGAATTGGTTCGACAACTAACGCCTTAGGCTTGAATTGGAATGACTAATGACATTTGGAAGTAGCTGCTGGAAAAAATGCATTTCCATCTTAAAAAAGCTTGTTTCCATCAAGGTTGCATTTTAAAAGGAGGTTAAAGCAGCCCCACCCCCACCCCCACCCACCAGGTCACTGTAGGCCCCCAAGCTCTGCGCTACCCACAAACCCTAGCCAGGGACTGATTGGGAATTCTAGGTCCCAGAGAAGCCTGCAGGTCTCAGCCAATCAGAAGCCAGCTCCAGCCCCTGCTCCCGGTCTGGCTCTGCAATTTCCGCCAGCGTAAGCGGCCCCGCGGCTTCGCGCCGCCCGCTCTCCACAGGGAGCTAATCACGGCGCGGCGCGCTCTGGGGCGTCACAAGGCGCGAGAGGTTCAACATGGCGGAGGATCCCGCCTTGGCGGCTCCGCTCCCGCGCCGGCTTGCTGATGGGGAGACTGCGGACGCCGCGGAGCCGGAGCTCATGCAGAAGGGCAGGGACGACCAGGAGCAGATAGAGTGCCAGGAGCTGCTGGACTGCCAGGTGGAGTTTGGGGTCCCCGAGGAGGAGGAGGAGGACGCGGACGCGGACCTGGTGGCGAAGGCCGAGGCCGTGGCAGCCGGCTGGATGCTGGACTTCCTCTGCCTCTCCCTGTGCCGGGCGTTCCGCGACGGCCGCTCCGAAGACTTCCAGCGCATCCGCGACAGCGCCGAGGGTGAGTGCGGGGGGCGCGGCGCCTGGCCGTCCGCCCAGATGCCTTTTCTCTTCGGTAAAATGAAAGTAAGACCCCGTGAGGGCGGACGCAAGCGTTGAACGAGGCGGTGTAGGAAACTGCGCCAAACCCTGGGTGCAGTTCGTTTCGTCTCTGGCGGAGCTTTTTTTGGCTGGTTTTAAAATCTTAGTTTTTATTGTCGTAGTATTGTTTTTGAGATACAGGGGATGAACTGGGGGCAGATGAATTTATGATCCTTCTGCCTGAGCCTTCCACAACGCTGGGGTTTTAGCATAGCTTTTTGAAAAGTAACAAAAATGCTCTGATATTTTATTCAGAGTTGACATTTAATTTATTATGTAAATGGGTATTTGTGGTATAAATTTAGTGTTCAACAGAAAATTCTCAAGGAGCTGTATTGATGCCTTGCATCTTCGTGATAATCTTGTGAGTTCAGCAAGTAATATTACTGTTGCGGGAAATTTCCCAAGCCAAGCCAAACCAAACCAAACCACACCGAAGGCTCTTGCACCGAGGAGATAAGAACCTTCACACCAGGTTAGAGCCATAATTCCTCCCAAGCAGCCACCCTGAATCGGGAAGGAGTTTAGTGGAGAGGTACAAAGCAAGTGACCAAACGTTATGTGATTGGTTACATACATTGGATCCTATACTGACTGACAGGCTAGTCTTGAAACAATAGAAACACTCCAGGAATCAGGGGAGGAGGCTCATACAGAATGAGTATAGTTAAGGACATTACCATAATACAGAAGTGGTTCCACATTACCATAATAATGTTTAGGAGAGAGCTTATACCGGTTGAGCACTGGTCAGCCCCAGGTGCCTTCAGGTACAGGCAGTTCTGACATTGTCAGGGTCAACTGAATTTACCAGAGATAGCGGAACAGCAACTTGATCAGAGTTCTCTAGAAATATCTATAAGTTTACCATCTCATGAATGCGTTTCTACACTATTACTGTGCCCCAATATTACTTTACCGAGAAGTGAAGTAGTTAACCAGAAATACATACATTTCAGACTCATGCTTATATTGCAATTTAAAGACCTTCTCTTTGTATACCTACATAACAATGGAGCTGATACAGGGGAATGAAATTCCCGACCTCTACTATATGTCTGGCATGAGTTCATGTTCTCTAAAATCGAAGAATGAATTTTAGGAACAGCGGGGGTTAAAACCAGAAATATTCATTGAGAGTAAGAAAGCTTCTGTCAGACAGAAGGGGTCCCCAGTGGGTTGCAAAAGTTCTATCTTTTTTATTAGAGATTTTTATAGAGTAAAACTATGAGGTGAGGCGAGTCTAAGGTGGGGAAAACTGAGAACTCCCATGAGATGGGACAGAGCTATAGTCATTCAATAAGTTTAATTATTCAGGTAGAATTGACCAAATTAGGGAGGAGTGGGGAAGTGAGTCACATAGCAAGCAAGCATTCTTATGGGTCAGTGGATCAATGACTTTCTGTAGAATGTTGGGATGGTGACTCCAGGCTTCTCAAGGTGATCCATACCTAATCCCTAATGTTTATATCTAGGGTATGGTTGCATTTGATTTGCCTTCTGTCTTGAGATCTGACCCACAGCAAGAGGTGTGTGTCTCCTCTAAGGTCACAAGACATTTGGTTCTCTGCACTGGCTTCCTTGAGGGCCTATCCCCTGTCTGACTGCCTATAATACTTCTAACTAGCTCACCTGCCTGTAACAAAATGATCTAGGGGAGTGGCTTAGAGTTGGAGACTTCACTATTGAAGTGGGATTGTCAACAATGTAGGAATCCAAGCAGCCAAATTGATAACTTTGAAATTTAATTAGCTGAGCTCAGCGACCACTCGCATAGAGACCCCTGTTTCAGAGTTCCACCAAGTGATACTGAACTGGGAAGTTACAAAGCTTTTAAAACAGAAAAACCACAAAAAGACATCCTGTTGGAAACAATTTAACTAAAATCTTACATTAATTTTTGCTTGACACCTGTATCCTGCTTCTTTGTTGCAGGGTACAGGTTTTCTCTCTTGAGGGTGCAGCTCATTTTGCTTTTCATGGGATTGTACTCTTGAGTAATTTTCCACTCTCCTGAGTCAAATACAGGATACTAGTTAAATGCAGGGTTCAAGATGGCTTCAGTTAAGCCAAGCTACAAGAAGTATAAATTGTTTAATGAGATAGATGATGTGTAAGAATAATCAGTTTATAAAACAAAGGTTTATTTGGGGGCAGTTTTGGAAGTTTCAGTTCCTTGCTGTTTGTCCCTTTCTTTGGGGCCCTGTGGCAAGACAGCACAATAGAGTCAGGAGCATGTGGTAAGGATAAAACATGACCACTCGCCTCAACCTTTAACAGGACCTATATAGGGCTGGGGGTAGGTGTCCCAAGGTCCCTTCCAGGCCATGTCCCTAGTGTCCTAAAACCTCCCACTAGGCTCCAGTAAGCGTGGGAATTGCCCCGGCTTACTACATATTGGTGGAAGAGAAAAAAAATTTAAAGTTCCACAACCTCCCCATCACTAGACAGGGTTCTAGGAAGTTCCTAAACTCACCTTGTAACTTAGAATTAAGTTGCAGGTTCACTAACTTATGGGGGGGGGGGAATTTTCAGGACACATCAAAGAGATGTAAAGGGATTTATTAGGCAGATATTTAAATGTAAAAGTACACATTTGGAGAAATAATGTAGGCCCTAGAGAGGCACCTGGTGATCCATTAGAGATGGGTATACTGTGTGGGGTTTGGTGGGGTCATCACATTGAGTGATCTAGGATGTATAGTTCTACTCTCTGTCAGGTTACCCATCTGGTGGAGTTAGTGTTAGAGTGCAAATTGTTTACAGGTGTTTGAATTTGAGATCTGCTGTCCACTAATACTGCTTCTTCCTTGAGGAAGGAGGAAGTAGTATTTGCAGGTAAAAAGATGGTCTAGTCACATGTGAAAAAGGCCAATTTGCAGATAAAAGGGAATTGCCCAGGCTTACTGCATCTTGGTGGAAGAGAAAAAAATTTAAACTGGGTTTGAGTAACCTTTGTTAATAAGCTCCAATTTTTTTAAAGCACAACTTTAAAATTCTAGTTTTCCTTGTCTCCTTCCTATCTTTATTTTTTTAATCCTACTTCACTTCCATTGGTGCTAAGCTGAGGTCCCAGTCTGTACCATGTGAACCTTTAGAGGACATTTCTAGATCCAAGCTACAGCAGAAGAGTAAACATATTTTTACACCGTGTGTAGACTTGGGCTGCTGTGCACACTTGTATTTCCTTGCTCTGTCAGATGAAAGGGCACAGGAGCATCCCTAGGAGCACAAGTATACCAAGCTCGCAGATTTTGGTCTCTTGACACCATTCTTCTACCATGGGAAGCAAGGCTCTTCAGGAAATGACTGATTCTGGGACTGAGATGGAGCATACACAAGCTGACCTGAAACTATTTAGTTCCAGAAAGTAAGGAAGCACAAAAAAAAAAAAAACAGTGAAAGAAAAAAATCTGCACTGATATAAACAGATGATTAAATAAATAAATGAGAGGAGAAGCAAATCTCCCATGCGAAGGAAGCTCCAAGTAATTTAATGGAGCTATTCCATTATCAGGGAGGTCATACAACTTAAGAGTGGACTGCACATTGTGACTTTATTCCAACTACTCTTCTGTCCTCCATTAGTCTGTGGGACTGAGTCCCCCCACTTTCCCATAACAGAAACTGGAGGTTCAGGTCCCTCGTATAAAATGCCTAGAGTTTGCATAAAACCTCCTCATTCCCCCAAAGACTTTAAATCATCCCTTGATTATTGATAATACCTAATACAATGTAAAGTGTTACATAAATAATTATTATACTGTGTGTCCTTAAAGGTATAACAAGGAAAAGGTCTGGATGTTAAGCACAAGTGTAATTACTGTTTGAAACATTTTTGTTTCAAAATTTGCTTCAAAAATACCTGGTTGAATTTGCAGGTATAGAATCCCATGGATGCAGAGGGCTAACTATACCTATCCTTTGTGACACTCATTAAAATTGTAGTCATTACATAAGCACCTGCCTGGCAAGTGTAACATCCTGAGTTCAATTCCCAGTACAAAAATAAGTAAATAAAGTTGTAGTCACTTGCATAACTTAATTTGTATCTTCTCTGACTAAAAACACTTTGTAAGGGTCAGGGACCGGCTGTCTTGTCTCTTGGTTATCAGCTGCTAAGACAGTCTAGCAGTAGATGTTCAGTAAATATTTAATCACTTGTGTAAATTGTTTATAAATCTGTTCTCTTTAAATACTATTTGGAGCTGGATGTGGTGGCGCATGCCTGTAATCCCAGCACTCAGGAGGCTGAGGCCAGGAGGATTGTTGAGAGTTCGAGACCAGCCTGGGCTACAAAGTGAGCTCAAGGCCAGTCTTGAACTGTATAGTGAGACCCTGTCTCAAAAAGACAAAGATAAATAAATAAATACTGTTTGGGCTGAGAATGTGGCTCAGTAGATAATACTTCCTCTGGAAAACCTTTCCTAACAATTCTTTCCCCCAAAATAAACTTAAATACATTTTAAGATTTCTTTGTTATATGTTGCCCTGGCATTCTGTACTTGTCTTTTTCAGTCTGACGTTTTTGTTTTAGTAGTCTAGTAATTTGTCTTTTGATGAGCTAGCTCACTGAAATCTGGGGATACAGTTTACTCAACATCCTATGTATCCACTGCCTGGTGTAACACCCAGAAGGGCAAATATTTGTAAAATAAATATTAGTACACTTTTAAAATATAGCTTTGCGAACTGAAAAAAATCACATAACTGAAATTTTGACAGAAATAATATTTCCTATAATATGAAAAATTTCATGGTATAAAATAGATATAAATCTTTTTGTTGGTATACTGTAATGCCTTGAAAATAGTTTTAAATATTTGTTACTCTCTGTGTGAATTAGTTATTCATCAAGTTGCCAGCTTATGAATAAATTCCATTTAGGGAGAACTTTTTTAAGTCAGATTCATTTGAAAGTCTGACAAAGTGAGTATTATACACCTTTGACATAAATATAGTGTAAAGCATAAAATACTAAATGCAAGGTCTGTTGTATCTGTGAAAGTTTGCAATATTCTTAAGTCATGGACTCTTGAGGCAGCTGTTTTGGTTATGATTTGTTTTTGTTTATGATGCTGGGGGTGGAACTCGGGATCTTTGCACATCACCAGTCATTCTTTTACTTTTTGACTAAGAGTTGCAAAGTTGTCAGGCTAGGTCCTAGCTAGTGATCCTCTTGCCTCAGCATCCCAGAGCCCTGGGCTTTCAGTTGTATACCTGTAGCCTCCACCTTTGTTGTGCTTTTTAAAATTAACTAAATAATTAGAGCATGCAACTCTGTAAATTTATGGTAATTTTGATGAGGTGTTTGTAACCTGTTAATTAACAACATATAATGCCACTACTGCATTGTTTGGTTTTGTCTTAACAGTTACTTTTTTCTTTTTCAGCTATTATTCATGGACTATCTAGTCTTACATCTGATCAGTTGAGAACTGTATACATATGCCAGTTTTTGACAAGAATTGCAGCAGGAAAATCCCTTGGTAAATATATATTTTAATCTTCTACTGGAAATAGTTTATGTTCAAATATAAGACAATGAGAAGAAATAATGGAAACTATTTTTCAGAGTTTACTTACAGGCCAGTGAATATGAGCACACATGTCTATTTAAATATGTATGGTAAAACCTTAGCATAGTTCTTTCCAGAAACATGCTTGTAATTCAAAGCACTTGTGTATAAAAGTGGATTTCTCTATAAGAAATAATGAAAATCCAGTTGATTTATTCCATGACCTAAAAATATTCATATAAAGATGTAATATAATACAAAATAATAAAGAAAAGTAAACATACATACCTGTAATCATAGCACTCGAGAAGCTGAAGAATGAGGATGGCCAGGAGTTCAAGTTCAGCCTGAGCTACATAGTAAGTTCAAAGCCAGTCTGAACTACATAGTGAGTGAGACCTTGTCTCAAAAAAAAGACAAATAAGTTAACCTGTACTTCCTTTGAAAACCTTCATGAATGGTGTGAGACAGACAAGAAGGAAGAGAAATATTAGGTAGAATGACTTTCCAAATCCCTAATAGAATTTCTGCTGTCTATTGACTCAGTGGAATCTTTTTCTTGTCTTGCAACTTTAATGAAGAACTTATGCAATGACACTTGGTTTTACATCCTTTGGAGAGTTTCACAGCAATGTGGCACTGCATTGTTGTTCAAAAGAGTCATTGCTTGCACTGCTACAGCTTTATTCATGTGGTCCTTTTCTACATATTTATGCAGTTTCCCACATTTTACACATCTTCTGAATCTCATTCGAAGTTGGGGTTCCCTCTGCCTTATATACCTCTGCAGCTGAGCTCTCCATAACCTCTTGCTTTTGGGAGATCAGCACAATCCCAAAGCAAGCAAATGAGAAGGGAAAAATAACCACTGGCTTAGTTGTGATCACATGACACTCGTCATCACATACTAATATTGCAAGGCATTGCTTCTTTTAAAAGATAAAATTTATTATAAATCTTTGCTCATCTTGTGGAACACTTGTAAAACAAGTTACTCAAAATCCAACATTTTACTATAAATGAAATAGTAGTATCTGTCTTCTTAGAGCAGTGATTCTCAAATTTTAGTCTGCTTTAGAATTGCGTGAAGAGCCTCTTAGACAACAGTGTTGAATCCTGCTCTCCCCATGAGTTTCATAATCTGTAGGATGGGTATGGACCTCTGGAATTTGCATTTCTAGTAGGATCTTAAGTGTTTCTGATGCTGCAGTGGAAGTATTTCGTGGACTCACCAATTTCACTTTAAATTTTGTTATGTAACTTTGTGCTCATGCTCATTGTATGCTATTTTTAGTGATCACTATGATATTGAAACTTTCTGCAGTACTGGAGATTGAATTCAGGACCTTCATCCTGAGCTACAATCTCCTTTTTATTTTTATTTTGAGGCAGGGTCTCCCTAGCTATACTAGATACTATTGCCTCAGAATCTGAAAGCATGGTATTATAGGCTTGTGCCACCATGTCCAACTGGTACTTGAAATGTTTAAGATTGATGTAGACTTACTTATGAAAAGAAACACAGTTTATAGCCACAGTCTCTCTCCCTTTTTTTTCCACAGTTCATGTTAGATTATAATTAGCAATTTTGGTTCAGTTTTATTTATAGCATGGTCATTTAAAGTACAATTTGGTACAAATAATTGGTTTTTACATTTTAAAAATGCTTTCCTGGTAGTCCTAAGTAGTGGATAGTATTTATGTGAAACTCCAATTTGAAAACACATTCTGCAATCCCTGAGTATTAGTAACATTTTCAAGGAACTTAATAAATCATCTCTGGCTCATGTAGCCTGCTTTGTTTAGGGATTGAGATTAGTTCTGGAGAGTTGGTGTTAGGGTATAAGGAGAAAGCTGAGTAGATGTGAAAGAGTGGAAGAGACAGGACTTAGCAAAGCCTACTGCTAAAGAGAAAAACAGGTTGATAGAGACACAACTGGGAAATTCCAGACCTTGCAGACCATCAGATAGTGTTGTTAAAGAGGTCCTTTTGTAAATTAAATGTATCAAAACAATTGTATAATAGTGCTTTGCCAATAGCCCTTGTTTAGTATGTTTTAGTTTCTTTACCAGTAACTTTCCATCCCATAAAAAGAGGGGAGGTCCAAGGCCCAGATTTTGTGTGAGGTTCCAAGGTGGTTTTATTTTGTTGTAGTATTGAAAATTGAACTCAGAGCCTCGTGCATGTTAGGCACTGTGCCACTTTATATTCTGGCCTAATCCCATGGTTTAATCTTGAAATTCACTAGAATTTCCTTTATTTTTGTTTTGTTTTGTTGGGGGGATTGGTTTTTGGTTTGTTTTTTAGACAGCATCTTGCTGTGTAGTTCAGGCTGGCCTTAATCCTGCTGCCTTAACCTTCCAGCTGTTGGAATTGCAGGCTTGCACCATTAGGCCTGGCTAGGATTTCCTTTGATTATGTATCAGGTATAATAGGCCAGGATCAGCTATCATGGATCAGTATATTTCATTATAATGGACTCACATGAAGAAACATTTAAAGGATTTTTGATATATGTAAACTACAATACTATTTTTAGAGTTGCTTTATGTTAGTACGGCTCATGAGATATAAGCCAGATGTGTAACTTAAATAGGTATGTTAAGAAATGTGGAGTTAATTTTAATCATATTTAATCCAATATTCCTACAAGTAATCTATAAAAATGTTAATGAGATAATTTTACTTTTTGTGGTAAGTCTTAATGATAAATTTGGTATGTATTGTGTACTTAATTTGGATTAGCTACACTTTTCTCGGTAATTATATATGACTAGTGTTTACTATAATGGTTTTCATTTACCCCACATAGCTTTAAAATACTGCAAATGGCAGACTTTCTCTCCTTATGGGTCTTTATTTTTCTTAGATCCATATCCATGAGATTGAGAGATTTCCCAGTCTCCTACACTACCCCAGAACTGAACAGATGTCTTAAGAGAAAAAGCCAATCATGTATTGACAGTTTGTCTAGTTTCTAATTCACCAAGCCAGCCCCAAAGAAACTACCAAGAGCTTTTCTTATTTCTATGTCTGTCTCTGAAAAGTCCTGTTTCCGGAGTATACTGAATTCTCTGCCCTATCCAAAATGAGCAAATAAATTAAGGAAATAAAGCAACTGTAAATCATCAACTCACCTCAGAAAGGATTCTCTGTCGCTTTGGAATTTTAGTTCATCTCATTGTCATTGCTTCTGCAGGTAAACCATGTCTTTAGTAATACACTTAGCAAATTTATTCACCTTTGTTTTAGTTGCAGTGGGTATATTCAACAACACTGTCCTATTGTGTTAATTACTTTTCTCTCATTGTTGGGACAAAATACCTGACACCCAAAGTTAAGAAAGGAAAGGTTTATTTAGCTCACAATGTGTGGAGATTTCAGTCCATAATAAGCTGACTCCAAGACAGGGTGCTGTGGCAGAGGGACATCAGTTGATAGTGGCAGAAGACAGCAAAAGCTACAAAAGCAAAAAGGGAAGGAGAGTGAGAAGACTCTTTCTGTCCCTTATATTGTATGCAGGCTGCCTACCCCAAGGTGAGTGTACCACTCATACCCATAATCCCAACATTTGGACTATGAACAAATTCTAGAAGCCTGCCCCCATGACTGTATGCGGCTTTGGGGGGATATCAGACACAAACCATAACATCTACATGCCACTAGAAGTGAATGGCAAAATGATTAAATTTTTGAAGTTAAGTTCTAACATTTTTCCGTATCTTATATTTGTAAGGTAGGAAGCAAATTATTGAGCAGGATTAAGAAATATCAGTTAAGAAAAATGTATATATTAAGGATGAATATTGAAATGAATTTTTAGCTGAGTGTAGTGGCATATACCTGTAATCCCAACACTCGGAGATTGAAGCAGAAGGAACACAAGTATGAGTCCCTCCTGAGCAATTCAGTATAAACTCTATTGGGTTTATGCTAAGGGTCTGGAATGTAGCTCACTGCAAAAGCCATGGGTTCTATCCTTAGTACTGAAAAAAGAAGTAAGTGGATGGGGCTAAGAAATTTCCTATTTTCTAGCTGGAGTAAGGAAAGCATTCAATGAAATAGATTTTAATTGTTGCCTAGAAGAGTTGCGATAGTTTGTCAGAAAGATATAAAAATGATATTCTAGACAAAACAAAAACTTTAAAATGATTTGGTAAATCACAGGTTGCTATAGGTTTTTTGATTTCTCCACATTTATCTTAAACTTACTCTTCACCCAGACTTCCTGTATGAATAAATGTCAGCACCATTTATCCATTTATTAAAAACTGAATTTTCTATTTTTTTCTCACATTCCACATTTAATCTATTAGCGAGTCTTGTTCTATATTCAAAATTAGCTCCAGGTTGTACAACTCTTTACCGCATCTATGATCTAATGGCAAACTTTAACTTGTGCACTCTGAACACTGTAACCCTACTGAGGATCTTTGTTTTTACTGTCCCCTTTGGAATATTTCTTGTTCAAATCTTGTGTAATTGTTCCTTCTACTTCATGTTGTGTCTTGGTTCCACTATCAGTTGCTCCAAGAGGCCGATTCAAACCCCTCTGCTTAAAAGAACTTTTCTATTACTGTGCTCTTCTTGATTACTAGTGCCCTTGTTGTTCTTTCTAGACCTTACTATTTACTAATACATTGCTTGTCTTCTAAGAGTGTATAAGTATTATAAGAAAGGGTACTTTGCTTATTGCTTGAGATGCCTGTGGTTTTTTAGGCAAGAGCTTATACATAGTGACTAACAAACATTTTTTTGCTTAGATTATAGATTATAAGACATGGAAGACATACATAGTGAAGTGCTAGATTGAGTTGTTTAGTGTGTGGTTTACTACTTAGTTACAAGCTTTGTTCAGGATAACCTGACAAAATTTTGTCTTACGAAAGTAGCAATAGTACAAGTATTACATTAGGTTATTCATAAAGGTCTTATAAAATTATTTTAGTCAGTTTTTAAGTTAAGAAACTTAGGGTCTATCTTGAAATTTAGTATAATACAGTGAGGTTTATATAAACTAAGAACTCTTTTACTGTAATACCATGTGTAAAATGTAGGTTTTTTTACCTCTTAAAATTACTTTAGGAACCACATGTACTGGCACATATCTGTAATTCCAGTACTCAGCAATCTTAGGCAAGAGGATTGTAAATTCAAGACCAGTGTGGCCTGCATAACAAGCCCAAGGCTATCCTGAACTACGTAGAGACTCAGAAATGCTGGGGGGAAAAAAATCAATATTTTGGGGCTGAGGATCTAGCTCAGTGGTAAAATGCTTGCCTAGTATAATGTGAGCCCTGGATTCAACATCCAGCCAGCATGGGGAGAAAAAGCCCAAAGACTAGCAACTCGGTTTTTTAATGAGTAGCTTTGGGTTTTATAATCATCAGGGTATCCCCCTTCCAATTTTAAAATTGATCTTAATAAGCAACGTAGAAAACCACTTCCCTAAACTGGCATATATGAGAACAGTGCCTGGCTCTTACAAGGACTGATCAAAAGAATGGTTTATGGGTTTTATTGGGATTGTTTTGTTTTGTTTTGTTAGAGCACCAGATAATGAACTCAGGACCTTGTGCCTGCTAAGCAGGCACTGTGATGCTGATCTATATACCTGGCTCCTGTGTTTAAATTTTTAAAATAGCTTTATTATGATAAAAGACACATTGCCTTTAATCCCTCTCAAAATGTTTCCCCTCATTTTGAACATGCCCCAGTGTCCTTGCTATTTTTTGAAGCAATTCTGGAAATCCTCTTTTGTGTCTTTATGAGTTACTATTAAAATACAGTGAATCTCACTGCCAGGTCCCATCTAATGGTGGAAAGTCAGGCATATGTTTTCATCTACTTTATTTCACTGAGTCTGACATCATGCAATATCTGCCTTGTCCACAAAGTCAAAATGACTGCAAAAGAGAATGTGTTGAATTAATTTGGGATATGAAAGTAGTCAGGACAGTCAGAAAAATGGTTTCCCAGAACTGCTTCAGACAGTATCAAGAGTGATAAGTGTTTTTAACAAAGCAAGGACTATTTAGAGGGATTAATAGCAATATGTCTTTTATTATAATTATTTTTATATTTTAAACATTCACCATATTTTTGATCAGTGCATAATATACAGCTTAATAAGTATTTAAAGGGATGCACTTTTGAAAACCTGACATTGTAAGGTTCTACTTAGTTGTCTAAGTTGCTTTTGTTTTGTTTTTGAAAGATGCACAATTCGAAAGTGATGAGCGAATTACACCCTTGGAATCAGCCCTGATGATTTGGGCGTCAGTTGAAAAACAACATGACAAACTTCATGAAGACATACAGAATTTAATTAAAATTCAGGTATGAGCATCACTTTGTGCTAAAGCATCAAAATATATACCATCCAAAATAAAAGGAATTTAATGGAAAATGGACAGTAAATACAGATTAAAATTTTAATAGTCTTTTTCTTTAGAAATTTGACCTTTGGTTTATAGTCTTGACATAAGTTCCAGGCCTACAACTTAGTTCTATATTCCATACTTGTGTGTATGTTAACTATATGTTGCAGGAAATACAGAATACAGTTCTACTTAAAAATTACCAAGCAACCTTCAAAAACCAGAGATTGTGCTCTCCTAATTGCAATTTAAGGATTATACATATAAAAACAGAACATTTTTGTCTGTGAGTTACTTGGTGCTATGCTAGAGTTTGAATCCAGGGTCTCTAAGCATATGCTTTGTGGTAGTTAGCTTTCCCATGCTGGACATAATACCCCACACCCACAATTTAAAGAAAGGTAGATTTAATTTGGCTTGCTTCTCTTGGTCAGTGCCTGATCAGCTGGCTCCACATCAGAAACATGGTGCATGGGTGTGGTGGAGAAAAGCTGCTTAGTTCATGGTGGACAGAAGCAGTGCTAGAGAGGGACAAGCGACTAGACATAGACTCCAACACCATAGCCTCGTGACTCAGCTAGACACGCCTAGAAATGTGTTCCACAATCCCAGTTTATGCTCTTCACCAACCACCACATGCTATATCACTGAGATACACCCTAGGCCAGCGTTTCTAATGAGTGATGGATTATTGGTCTTTGTGAACAAGAGATATAAAGTGTTAATCATGTGGAGAACATTTTAGTAGATTGAGAAGTCATCAAAAGATGTAATTGATGTTTTCCTAGCAATCAAAACAAATACTGGGCTTTTCTCAACTTTTCCTCAAGTTTTTAGAATTAAAATTTAATTTATGAGTGAAGACAGAAAAGCCAGTTGATTTCCATCCTTCCCACAAATTAGTATGACTGTCAAGTGGAATTGAGACCTGAAGAGAAGCAAATGAGCAGAAAAATGACTGCATTGTATGAGAATTCAACTCAGGACAAAAGTTTTGCATTTTTCTTAGTCATTTGGGGCTCTAGAGGAATCTGACCTTCACTACACTGCTGCTGTAAAGTTAAGTGGGTAAAAATAAAGTATATAACAACTATTTAGTGTATGCATGCCTTGCTTACTATTTTCCATATTGCACTATTCTAAGCACTTTCTGTAGCTCTTTAATCTGCCTAACAATTCTGTAAAGTAGTTAATACTATTATTTCCACTATTTTATGTGTAAGAAAACTGAGACATCAAGAGATTAAATAGCCTGATAAGTTTATGTAACTACTCAGGTAGTCATAGTCATTTCATACCTTAACACATTGTGATACCAGAAAGGCCAGTGTGTAAAATGACCATTGAGGAGTATCTGACTTGCTTCTGCATTTCTAGGGATTCTGACTAGTGAATCTTAACCATCATAAGAGGTATCTGTGTCCTCTGATTTATCTTTCAATGAAAATTAATACAGTAAGCCCCAACTTATGAACAAGTTTCATTCCAGGAGAATGTTCATAATTTGGATTTGTTTGTAAGTCTGACAAAGTCTTAGACTACATCTTTGACATTATATACAGTGTAGAGCATTAAAAACCCAAATGCAAGTTTCATTATATCTAAAAGTTTGCAACCCAAATATAATGTAAGTGGAGGCTTTACCATATTTAAGCGAATCTGGACTATCTATCACTTAGTCTCTGATTTATTAATGCCAGTTTTTAGTTTGGCCTAAATTAGAGGTAGAATGCTGAACATTTATTAGTAAATATTCTCAGGACCAATGAAATTTTTTTGTATTTCATTTTTATGTCTTGTCAAACCACAGATAGTGCATCTTTGAAAACTATTATTTATCAAATAAAAATTACTAAGCTTATAAAGTAAGTTTTTGTCAGTACGGGGTATTGAATCCAAGGCCTTCACACTGAGCTACATCCCTAGCACCTTTTTTATTCTGGAACAGGATCAAATCATTAAATTGCCCAGGATGGGCTCAGATGTGACCTTCTGCCAGCCTTTCAGAGTGCTGGGTGATAGGTCTGCACCATCATGCCTTGCATGTGAAAATGTGTTAGGTGTTCAGATTTAACTTATTTCCATCATAACAGTTACTGCGTGTTTTAAAAAATAGTCTAAGCTATGTATTTGTCATTTTGTCTTTTAAGGCTGTAGCTGTTTGTATGGAACATGGCAGTTTTAAGGAAGCAGAAGAAGTTTTTGAAAGAATATTTGGTGATCCGTATTGTCACACGGTAATTGCTTATATTAAAACCATAGAATTTTATAACTCTGAAATGAGGAAAACTGAAAGAAAACTGAAGGATAAAAAGATTGCTTTCTCTAACCTAATATATCAAAAACATTTGAACATTAAATTAATATAAAAGTCATTGAGGTATTTTGCATTTTTTTTTGTTTCATATCTTTGAAATCTGGTATGATTTTTTTTTTATAGGTGTGATATTTCTAAATTCACATTAATTAGTCCAAGGTTTTGGCAGCCATCCCTGGCTAGTGACTACCATATTGGGCAGCACAGGTATAGAAGCTATTATAACTTGCTTGTTTTTCTGGAGTTTCTTACATGAGCATTAGTGTCATGTGTGTACCTGCTCAAAATGTTAAGATCAGTAGGCCCCAGTTTGTAAAATACTGATGTTATTGGAGTGAGTTAAGCATATTCAAAGAAAGAAAGATGATTTCTGTATATTATTTTTAGAGAAATTTTTATTGAACATGAGATATCTGAAAAATCCATGTATTTAGAGAATAGTAGATGTGTTTTAACAAAAGGGTACTACATTAGTGTGAGCAGCCCCTGGACCAGAAACCAGTACCCTCCAGTCACTTGGAAAAGTAGTATCTTCTCAAGGGGGGGCTGCTACCCTAACTAATCCTGCTGAAGATTAGCTTTACTTGTTTGTGAACTTTTTAGAATGGAATCATACAGCAAATTTTTATGTTATTTCCAGTTTGAGGTTGTATTGTTTTTGGTTTGTTTTGCATTACTGAGTATTGAAAAATTTTCATAGTTAAAGAAATCATTGAATATTAGTACAATGAAAAGGTATTTATCATTCATCTACAATTTTATTTCGAGTTCTGAGGATTGAACCTAGAGCCTTCATACTAGTACATTCCCTGCCCTTTTTTTCATTTTTTACTTTGATGGAGTTTCACTAAGTTGCCAAGGCTGGACTTGAACCTGGAATTTTTCTGTGAGTTCTGGGAGTACAGGCTTATACTGCCACACCTAGCTTAACTGTATCACATTTATATGTCTTTTGTAGGCTAAACATGCACTTCTATTTAGGATATACTTAGGTCTAGAATTCGTGAGTGATAGCTATGCACATAGTCCTCTGTTCATGTATTATTCTTCCTAAACTGGCTTTGAGTGTGAGGTTGTCCTGCGTAGCTAGGATTACAAGCATGCTGTGCTACACCTGGCCTTACTTACGAGTCTTTAAGAGAGTACAAATATGGCAGTTATTCCCATTCACTTCATAAAGAATGCAGAGGTGAGAATGTGCTCCAAGGTAGTACGGTACGCAGGAAGTGACTGTGAGTGTAGTATAACTTTACCTGTTTGAGTCATCTACACATACCCAGTTGTAGATGATACTACCAAAAAGTTTTCCCAAGTAGTCAGGGCAGTTCCTCCAGTAGGGCAGGAGTGTTTCAGTTGCTCCATAGACCTGACCTGTGATTTTTATTTCAGTCATTCTGGCAAATATGTAGTACTATCACACTGAGTTTTGATTTCCATTTCTCTTATGACAAATAAGGTAGAGAACTTTTTTATATGCTGGTAGATAGATTTAAAAGTAAATTGCCATGTGGGTAAGGTTTTGTCCCTCACTGATGTGACCCTGCCACTAGGATATGATCCTGTAGTGATTCCAAGTGACATGTTTTTTTGGGTTCCTTGCCTCTATATCTTATCTTCAATGTTACATAGTACTAAAACTTCACTCTTGTGTTTTATAAAGGAAGAAAACGGCCAGACATACTAGTGCATGTCTGTCATTCAGCTACTCCAGATGCTAAGGCAGGAGGCTTGTAAATTTAAGGCAAACCTGGGAACATAGAAGACCCTGTTTCAATACAAAGGCCAGGGATGTAGCTCAGTGCTAAAAGAATGCTTGCCAGTGTGCACAGGCTCTGGGTCAAGTCCTCAGGACTGCAGAAAGGCAAGGAAGGGAAGGGAGAAAGAAAGAGTTAGACAGGGAAAGAAAGAAAACTTAATATCCAGTGAACATTAGGAGATTAAAAGAAAGTACTTGACCTCACTAATGCCCATTAGAGCAATACCAAATACCGTTACACATTGAAATACAATTTCTCATCCCTCAGACTAGCCAAATGGAGAATGATTAGACTGTCTACCGTAAGTCCATTCCTACAGTATAAATTTGTGCATAAACTGTGAACACCATTTTAGCAAAATCTACAAGCACAAGTTCTGGCCAGTTTCACTTCCAAAGATCCTGACATGCCTGTCTGTGCTTTTACTGCAGTTTTAAAGCCATAAAGGTCTAAATACAAAAACAAAAACCTAGGCCTCATTGTACCAGTTGGCCTGCTATCAGTCCCAGGCATGGTTTTGCCTGTGATCCAATACTGTGGGAAGCTAGCACAGGAGGATCACAAGTTTGAGTGCAGCTCAGGCAACTTACTGAATGAGACCTTGTCTCAAAAGAAAAAAATGGCTGACCATGTATGTAGCTTAGTGTGAAGGTCGTCAGTTCAATCTCTAGCACTACAGGCGTGGTCAAGGGGTACAGGGATTATGTATATATATTTTATTCCTGCATTCAGTGAACTGCTCTATGAGAGGAGACCCAGAAAAATCATCTTAGAACCATGCTAGACAGTACTATGTGTTTATGGATACATGTATATGGAATGTAACTATAAAGTAATTTATGGGAATGGCAAATTCTGAATCGAGGGTAATGGTTATAGGTGAGGGAAGGGAATGGAATACAGTCAGATTATGGTAGTAAACAGGGACTTCAACCATATTGATTATGGTGCTTTGTTCTCTTTGTTTTGTTTTGAATGTCTTACTATGTAGTTCAGGCTGGCCTGGACTCACAGTGATCCTCTTGCCTCAGCCTCCCCAGTGCTGGGATTACAGGCATGTACCACCATGCCTGGGATAATGTTTTATTTTTAAACTCAGTAATATGCAATCAATTTTTTGTTTTAGTTTGGCTTGCATTGGGTTGGGTTGGCTTAGGGTTTTTGGGGGGGTTGTTTTGTTTTATTGTTTTTTTGTGCTGTTGCTAGGGTTGCTTAAACCCTCCTGCATGCTAGGCAGGTGCTGTACCATTGAGTGAGATACATTGTGTCTATCTCCATAATACTCCTTTTATCCTCTCCTGATATTTTTGAATATCAAATATTCAAAAATTACAGGTCACAGAGTGTAGGGGACATAAAAAGAAAGATACCTATCAGCAGATTATTTAATTTGTAATTGTGTCTGAGTTTATTAATAAAGTGACTGCTTTGAGTTAAATATGACAGTGTTTTGTATTTGAATTTTATTTTTGTAATTTACATTAATATGTTTCTCCTGTTTTGTTTAGACATTGGAAAGGAAATTGCTTATGATAATCTCTCAGAAAGATCCATATCACTCCTTTTTTCAACACTTCAGCTACAACCACATGATGGAGAAAGTTAGAAGTTTTGTGAATTGTGTGCTACGTGAAAAATCATCAACTTTTCTAATGAAGGTATGTTATTTGAAGGAGTTGAACATAGAAATTAGTAAAGGAGAACATTCAAAGTAGAAAACATCCAAAACTAATCAGTATGTTACATAGAGATTTTGTAGAAGAATGAAAAATGTTAAAATTAGTGAATCTGAAGGGTTTGCAGGTGATCTGGGTAGCATTTTTGCCGCCCTTTCTTTGGCAGCGCTAGTGATGGAAACTTAAGTTTCTTGCATGGGAGGCAAGTGTTCCACCCTGAGTTATACTGAGCCCTGTCAGTTTTCAGACTATGAGCTGGAGAAATTTTCAGACTAAGAAGTTGAGAGGAAAACTTAAGATGATTTAAAAAATAATTAAAAATTAATTTTCAGTGATCAGTTTCACAGGATCACTGAGTCCAGGCCAGCCTGAACTACATAGCAAGACATTGCCTCAAAACAAAGTGAATTTGCAATAAAATTTTTTAACATTTTTAGGAAAAAAAGATAAGTTCAAGAGGGATTTTTTTTTTCCTTAATGCTTATTTTTTCCAGTGTTGGGGCTGATCACAAGGCCTTGTATCTCATAGACAAATACTGCATCACTGAGCTATGTCTGCAGCCCCTACCTCCTTTATTGGTAGGATATGGGATTGATTTTAAGCCTTCACACTTAAGCTACATTCCCTGTTTTTTAATTTTTTTTACTTTGAGTCCGGTTCTCCCTAGTCACTTACGTTTCCCAGGGTAGACTGGAACTTGTAGTCTTTATGCCTCAGCCTCCCAGAGTGCTATAGACATGTCACCATGCCTGGCTCAACGTTTTTCTTGTTTCAGCCTTAAAAAGTTAATGTGTTATTACAGTGGAATATCACAAATAGTGGTGGTTTATTTTCAAATATCTGAAAGTTTAATTTTTTAAAGTAACTTTTTTTCTTAAAATGGCCTAGAAACACTATCAAACATATTTATTAGGAAAGATCTTTAGTTCTTATAAAACAAGCAGATAGCTTAGGCAGTGGCCAGCATTGTTAAAATTCCTGATGAAAAACAACATGGTGTTCTTGACTGGCTAGTGAGCAGATACATTAGCTATGACTAGTAAACAAAAGGTTTAATTTAATGATCTTCATTTAAACTGGCTTACTGCATTTTTTTCTCTCCCTCTTCTCTGCACACCACTTTTTAAGGCAGCAGTAAAAGTAGTGGAAAGTGAGAAAACAAGAATGATAACTTCTCAAGATAAATCTGATGATAATGATGATGAAACAGAAACTGAAGCTAATTTGATTAAAGGAAACAGGTTTGTAAACTTGTTTTTTGTCTAATGTTCATATTTTGTGTAAAAACAATGCTAGTGAATCATTACTAGTAAAAATATTTAATATTCTGTTATCTTACTGATGACTTAATATTTGCATCTTTGAAGTACTATAGTTATTTCACAACTTGTACAAATTATATATGCTAAGCAAAAACCAGGGAATGAGAAAATGCAACCATTTTAATAATGTAAGTGATTTCATTTACTATTCTCAACAAGATGAACAAGCCCCACCTATGACTGCATAAGGCCTTGGTGGGGGCATCTAAGCATAAGCCATAATATCAGTTATCAGTTGACATTTGGAATATTGCATTGCTTATTTAAGTAACCCATGTTTTACTTAATAGTGGCCCCAAACTATAAAAGTAATGATGTTGGCAGTTTGGACGTGTCATGGAAAACCTACAAAATAGAAGCTTCCTTTAAGTAGAAAGACAAAATCTGTTGACCTAATAAGGAAAGTAAAACTTTGTATGTTGACCTTACTAAGATCTGTGAAATTGTGCAAAAAGAAAAATTTATGCTAGTTTTGCTAGACCTCAGACTACAAAAGTTACTGCAACAGATTTTGGAAAGTGCTTATACATAGGGCTCAGTACTATCTAGGTTCAGGATTCCACTAAAGGCCTTGGAACATATCTCCCAGTTATAAAAGGAAACTGTGTATTTATACAGTGCTTCAGGGTATGACATGTTGCCTTCAGATAGAGCATCTTTTCTGTTCATGTCTTTGACCCACTTTTTTTTTTTTTTGCACTGGGGATCATATCCAGGGCCTTCTCACTGGTCTACATCCTCATTTCCCCAACCCCACCCATCCCTTTTTGAGACAGGCTCTTGGTAAGTTGGCTCAAACTGAGCTTGAACTTTGTGGTCCTCCTGCCTCAGCCTCACAGAGTACTGCAATTATAGGCATGTACCATCAAACCTGATTGCAATCACAAATTTAATTCCCTTTCCTCTTAACTAAGCACTTGCATGCACTGTGGCCATAAATTTGAATATGAGGTACAACCAAAAAAAAGTAGTATATATTTCTTTTTCCTTCTTTCCGTTTATTATGGCAGTACCATGATCACTTGACTGATGAGCTACATCCGCAGCCCTTTTTATTTTGAGACAAAGTCTTGGCTGAGTTTCCTGGACTAGCCTCCAATTTAGTCCTTCTACCTCAGCCTCTTACATAGCCGAGAATAAAAGCATGTACTCCTGGGTCTAACCAAATAGTTTTTTCTTAAGAATTTCACAGATTTGTTTTTATAGTAGAACTTAGCAGTGTGGCATATGCTTCTCTTTTCTTCCTTGTTGAGAGCTTTCACTCTTTTACTTAAAAGAGTTCATGTTATGGTTTCTCTTTAGCATATCCAAAAATGCCAGTATCACTTGTTTTTGTGCTTTGGGGCCATTATTAAGTAAGAAGGGTCCCTATAGAGGCTAAGGGTGTATCCAGTGGTAAAGTACTTGCATAGCAAGTACTATACCCTACAAACCTAGGTTTAACTATACTCCACCATAGGTACTTAAGTACTGTACCCTAGAACCGTAGGTTTAACCCCCAGCCCTGCAAATAAAGTTGCAATTTTTAAAAAAATTTTATTTAAAGAGGAAAAAACTAAAACAGAAAAAGAACTAAAACAGAAAAGGGGGTAGAAACAATACAGAATTTCAGAAAAAAAATAAACAGTAAGAAATCACTAGTTGATAAATTACATATTGTCTTCTTAGACATAGTTGTTCAAGTTACAAAATTAAAGCATATAAAGTAGACATTCAAACAGTGAGGCTGCAAAGTTCAATGATCCAATAACAACTTAGCAAAATGGTTATCAATCCTACACACTTAAACATAAATGCAGTTATATCCTTTACAGCACTTTCTGTTCCTCCTTTTACTTTTTTTTTAATTTTTTTTTAATTTAAAGAGAAACAAAAGCATGTAAAGGGTAGAGATAATACAGAATTTCAAAAAACAAAGATAAACAATAAGAAATCACTAGTTGATAAATTACATGTTGTCCTCTTAGAAATAGTTGTTCAAGTTACAAAATTAAAGCATACAAAGTAGATATTCAAACAGAGTGTAAACAGCAACGCATGCATGAATCTCTACATGTATTTCTATTCTTTCTATATTAGAGGGAAAACAAAACAGCAAGACAAAACAAAACAAATTCCTATAAAAACATGAAAGCAAAAAGCCGTATAAAACCACAGTACAAGGTGATCTACAATGATTACTGTGTTGTTTCTTATTATCTTCAATAGAATTGTGTGTATCATCAGGCATAATTGAATATAGCAGTACATAACAATATTAGTAAAAATAAAACATTGTAGACAGTATAAAACTTCAAAGGCAGGTAATAATCAAACCAGAGTGGATATTCTAATGAATCTTGTCATCTTCAGTACAGTTGCCTATACTCTCAGACTTGATACTATCAATCATAACAGCTTTGAATAAAATGTATCAATACAAAACAGCAATCTAACAGACCAGATTTGATTATAATCAGTCATGGTAAAACAGTGTAGGTTATACAGAGCTTTAGATTAAGTTAATAGGAAATTAAGGATGACTACCGTACTATATATCCTGTTATTTTTGGGATTACTGTCTGTGCCCTCAAATCTAGTACAGGTAGAATGACTGGAACAGAATATAATACATCTAGGCAGAGTAGTGTGAGCAATGTGGGTTTTAAATCCTGGTGCACTATTAACAATATAGTGTATCAAGGCCATCTATGTTAGAGATTCTAGTTATCCTTCTTTGCCTTATTTCTGCTATGCTATTTTTCTGCCTTTGTCTAGTTTTCTCTTTCATTCTACTGCCTGCCCCACTCATTGAGGCCTTTCTGCCACTGTTCCTAAAATCCTGGTATTTTTTTTTTCTCTCTCTCTAGAATGTCCTTCAGTATTCTCTGCAGGGTTGGATTGGTGGTCACAAACTCCCCCAGTTCCTCTTTGTCATGGAAGCATCTTGTTTCTCCATTAATTTCTAGTGACAGTTTTGCAGGGTACATCAATCTGGGCTGGAGGTTATTTTCTTTCAGGGCTTGGAATATTTCACTCCAAACTCTTGATCTGATAGTCTGTGTTGAGAAGTCAGCCGTGATCCTGATGGGCTTACCTTTATAGGTAATCTGTTTCTTTTCTCTGACAACTTTTAATGTTCTGTTTTTATATTGAATTTCTGGTATCTTGATTATTACATGTCTGGGTTTAGATCTGTTTTGGTTATAGGTGGCTGGGGTTCTGTATGCTTCACACAACCGAATGTCATTTTCTTTTTCCATGCTTGGGAAGTTTTCCTTAATTATTTCCGTGACTAGCCTTTGTAATTCGCCTGTATATATTCCTGCTTCTTCGTTCATGTTTCTTATTCTTAAATTATAGATTCTCTTGTTATCTTCTAGCCTTTGTATTGTTACTGCCTGTTTCCTTCTTATTTTTAAGAGATCTTTCCTTTCATCATCACACACTGCCAACTTGTCTTCAAGTTTTGATAGTCTATCCTTAGTTTCTTTTAAGCAGTTTTGCCAGCTTTCAATGGAGTTTTTAATTTCCTGGTAGTCTCTTTGAATCTGCTTCATGTATTCTATATTTTCTTTATATTCTTTATCAAATGTTTCTCTCCTTTTTTTGTGTTCCTCCCTTCCTCCGCCTGTATCTTCCTGAGAGATGCTTCCTGAGAGCATTTCTTTTATTACTTTACTCATATCTTGCTTTACCTGATTTAATATTTCAGTTTGAGCTCATCTACATGGTCCCAAAGATATCTCTTAATGACCGTTGAAGCCATGTCTGATGTTGCATGTTTGTGGCCCTCAGTCTCCCTTGTTTTTCCCTCTCCTGGTTCAGGGCTCTCAGGGTTCTGGACTGGGGTCCTTCTCCTGCCTCTCTCTCCTGTCGTGGTCCTGGCTTCCTCCATACAGGTTACAGTGCAGGTCCCAGCCCCCTTCCCTGTTGGCCACGTTTCCTCCGAAGCACGCTGGCAAGGGACTTCCGCTCTCTCCTGCCTGCTCTTGTCACTGAGGTGTAAGCAGCGGCTGTGTAGGCCTGCCCCTCCCCACCGGGCCAGCCAAACTTCAGGGGCCTTCACCCAATTAGTGCGTGCTAGGTGGAGGGAATTGATTTGGGACGGTTCATTGGGTCCCAGCCAGGGGCACAGCCCAGTCCAAGCAAATCCCACGAATCTGCTCTGGGGAGGGAGCAACCAACTGAAGTCACTGTCACTCCCAGTTCAGGCCACTCCTGCCCCATTCCAACATGTCGCCCATTTGGTTGCACTCTTCCTGGGGTGGAGGTCCTCATTCCCAGCACTGACCGTGGATTAATGAAGGTCCCTTTGCCGGTTCCACTCTCCATTGGGCTCACCAACCCCCGACTTCAGTGCTGCTGTGCTTCCTGTGAGTGGCGGCAGGAACGAGTTTGGGTGGCTCTGCAGGCCAGCGCAAACTTGGTGGGTTGCCGCGAAAACTCTGTGTCCCATAATTTTTAGCTGTTCCAGTTGTAGTCCCAACATATTTGACGAGCTTTTTTATGTTTTAATTTCTTGCTGTATCAAGAGGATCCATCTCCCTCTGTCTGGGTCTCTCCAGGATGTTTTATTCTGGCGTATGAGTTGTTTCTCCTGGGAGGCTTTGTATTTTTGTTGTTCACTGGTTGGCCATCTTGACTTCTCTAAAGTTGCAATTTTTAAAAGTTTACATTACTTAAAATAAGCACTTGAGAGATCTACTAAGTGACAAATGGGTTTGTAGCATGGTTACACTGAACAGTGGACTGGTACATGTCCCATGTAGGGCAAAGCAGAGAGGATTCAGGATTGCATCACACTATTGGAAAGTATTTATGCATTGTTCATTTCTGTGATTTTTCTTTTAGTATTTTCAGGCTATAGTGAACAGCTAGTAAGTAAAATTATAAAAATTAAAACTCTGAATGAGGAAGAACACTGTATGTGTTTTTGTGCTATCTTTAGTATCACACATCCACTGAGGGCTCTGAAACACACCTTCTAATGATAGATAGCGCATAATTTCTTATATGAGAAACCCAAAATATAAAGAAGGATAGTTAATAGGAAGTAGGAAGACAGATCTTTCTCAAATGGGAAGAGGCACAAGAGATGGAGGGAGAGGGGAAGAGGGAATCAGAATAAGAAAAGAATTAAAATAATGTATGTGTATCTGTCACCTCTACACCTGGAGTATTAATATATTTTGTAAATTCACAAAAAAGAAAGGGGATCAGGAGATGGATGAGGGAGGGATGAGAAAGTGGATGGAAAAAAGGAGTGAAGATGTATTATGTACATGTACCAAATCCCCACAAGGAATGTAAACTGTGTACTACACACAGGTAGTAATGAAGAAGAGGGAGGGGAACTGCTCCCTCCTTGCCCCATGTGTGATACTTTCTAGCAACATAGAACTTCTCACTGATCGTTAAATACTTCTCTTTTTTTTTTTTTTAAATCGGTATCAGGGATCGAACTCACGACCACACGCTTGCAAGGCAGGCACTTATGCTGATGCTTTTGTGTTTGTTTTATTTTTTCCTAGCCAAGCTCTTTCAAGGTCTACCTCAAAGGTGACCAGTGTGAATTCTTGTCTAGCTAATCAGTAGGTTGCAAATGATGGTAACATAGGTCAGAGGTATGACTGTGAGGTTATACAAGTACAAGAAAAATAGAAAAATTGAAACTTTTGTTGAAACTGAAACATTTTTGCTCAGATAAAGCTTATTTGCTTGAGGCAGTAAGAGTTATAGGCAGGAAACAAATGAGAACAAATGACAATCAGTGATTTTTTGCTGAAGTCCATAGTTACGCTTAAATGCTGAGGAAGCTGAGATAAGCAGCCTAACAGAGATGGCAGATTTGAGCAGGGACTTGAAGTAGAGGTTATGATTTTTAGGGATGGATGGAAAAGGAAATGTCGTTTTAGGAAAGACGAATAGAACCGTTGAAGGCAGATAGGTGAATATGGTTCTGCTGTGTTTGTGGAAGCTCTATTTTAGCTACATCAAAGGAAAATCTATTTAAAAATTCAATTGGAGACTGACAGATGGGACAAGAAATTAAAATTGAACTCAACAACTGGTATACATTGAACATACACAGCATGTTTAGTATATATATGATACTTCAGTGAAGCTTTTTTTTTTTTTTTTTTTTGGTACTGGGGATTGAACTCACAACCTCATGCTTGCCAGGTAGGTGCTGAAGCCACTGAGCTAAATTCCTGGTTCTTCAGTGAAGCTTTTAAACAAATTCATGGAAATAACTCAGGTTTTAAAGAGTGATGTGAATGTTCAGTTACAGCATTAACTATGCTCAACTTCTGTTTGGGGACGTTTACTTTATACCTATCAGAATTACCTCAGAAAAATTAACCATGTTGTAACCAGGCATTATTCACAAAGATTTTTTATGAATTGAAACATGTGGAAAGTGCTATCCTGATACAGAGTTTCTTCTGTTTATGGTCTTAGGATTTTTTTCTTCTTTTAAAGTGTTAATGACAAACTAACACTTTAGTGATAAGTGAATGGTCAAAGAGTAATAGTATCCTTATTTAGGTGAAATAAATTGACATTTGTTTTTTCTCTGTCTTTTGACCTAAAAGGGCATGTAGGGAGTACTTGACCTTAAAGTAGATGTTTAGTAAACTTTTTTTTGTCATGAAATAAGATGGTAGAGCAGGAAGAGAATAGGAGTTTACATTTAACATGTCTAGAGAACAGAAGGTCTGTATGAATGACTTTAATAGAGTACTTGGGATGCAAAGTAGAACCATGGGAGGAGGCAGCTAACTTAGTGTGGAGGTGGTTGGAGATGTAGATTTGATAAGCTAGGATGTTCTGAGGCTTGTTCTGGAAAACTGAAATTCTTTGTAACACAGGACTTGGTGTGAGAAAGATTTGTGAGTGATAGATATTGCTTGGAACGATAGTGGATGGCTATGAAGAATGTAAAAAGTGATAATATCTCAATAGCATGATTCCTCACAGGCTGAAGTTTTTGCTTAGTATGAGATTGCTTGCCTAGGATGTGTGGAGCCCTGGGTTTGACCCCAGTATTACAAAAAGTCAACTATAAAGACCCATTTTTGGGATGCTGTAGTTTATGGAGGATGGAAGATTAAGCCAGTCTCTACTTTAGAAGGCCACAAAGGAAAGAAATACTGTTCCATGAGGAGAGACAAAACTGGTGAAGGAGTTGAGAAAGGCATTCCAGAGTGCACAATAGAAAGTGTTGAGACAGGAAAAGAGGAGAGATTATTAGCGGTTACACAGAATATTTATAGATATATATAAATATATAGTTTGAAGAATTTTTTTCTTAATCTAAAAGGCTGTCTTAATTTCTAAGTAAATGAAGTGGAGAAAAGAGATGAGAAAGAAAAAAGCCTGACAGCAGAAATTTTAAGAGATTAAAGGTTAATGTCAGACAGTAGGCAAGGAGAGCACCAAAATAAGCAGGCCAGATCTCAAGATAAATTGCCTGCTTTTTTTGTTGTTGTTTTTTTCTCTGTCTTTTTTCAAATCAGTCACAAGCTTTTGCATTTTATTTAGGTCTCACAAGAATATCTTCTTATCTAAGTTGAAACAAGGAAACTGTCAGCAAGACCTTAATAAGAAAGAGAGAGTGGGAATTCTTCAAAGTGAGTACTATTACTACAGTTTAGCACTGGAAAGATATGTTCTCAAAATGATTGAATGATAGACTTCCACTATTACACAAAAAATACAGCTGTTTAACACACAAAAAGATACACACTTCAGAAAACCAAAGCATCAAAAGGGTTAAATAGTAAAAAGTTCAAAGTGCTGTTTATTTTGTTTTTGTTTTTGTACTGGGGATTGAATTCACAGCCGTGCACTTGCAAAGCAGGTGCTTATGCCACTGAGCTAAATCCCCAGTCCAATGCTGTTTAATTTAGAAAGCTACTGCCACGCTTAGAAATCTTTTGCTGTGCTAGTAATATTACTTTGTTGTCATTACTGTATTCAGTAATTTCAAATAGATACTTTTTTGAGATACATACAATCAAATGTCATTATGCACTAGTAGGTATATTGTAAAGATTCAGGGAGCATTGAATTAGCAAATGCTGAATTATGACCCCTCCAGAAAATGTAGGGTTAGATTCTTTTGAACCTTTGGTCACAACATTTTTATCAGCTGATCAACACATAACTTTGTAAAAAAAAAAAATCTGTTTCTATTTAATGATGATTCATTAACATTGAATTGTTGCCAGCAACACAGTAGTGTATGTTCAAATGCTACTTTTGTAATATGCATTTTCCACAAGGAGCAGTAGACTACTCACTTAGGTGCTTGCCTTTTTTTTTTTTTTTTTTTTTTTTCCCGCCACCCCGTTCTGAGGATTGAACCTAGAGCCCTCCCATGATGCTGTATCCACAACCCCCCTTTTTTCTCTCCTTTGGGACAAGATTTTAGTCACCAAGTTACCCAGACTAGGCTTAAAGTTGCAGTCCTCTCAGCCTCTTAGGATGCTAGGATTAAGTATACACAGCTATGCCCATCTAAGTGGGGACAATTTTGAACAGCAAAATGACCAACAAAAAACACTAGAATGCAAAAAGAAAAAAAAAAATGTGTTGCCAAATCAATAAAAAGACACTTAACTACTATTTGAGTTAAAATAAATAGGCAGACTGTTAACCTTTTTTGACCTCAGCTGTGGACGTTACATCCAGCAATTCAGAATTTTGTCATTTTGGTGCATGCCCACCAATGACTCTGAAAGTGTCATGAATGTTGACTTCGAGTTAAGACAGATTTGAGGAGATATAACTTCCTTCTTGGTATATACTCATTTAACATTTATTTGAACCCACATTATGTGGTACACACTGTGTTAATGCAAAGATTTTTAAATCTCATAGATCCATACCTAAAATAATTGATCAGACAAAAATGATACAATGAATTTAGATTTTTTTCCTCTGTGCTTATAAGGTAACAGCTTAATGCTAAACATATAATAAATATTCCTACACTGACCATTATTGAACAACTTTATTTATAACTCATGGCTGGTGACATGGCCACTCTTGGTAATATTTTTGAATACTGTATAGCACTAAAACATCTACATTCATAGATATTGTCATCACTCATTTTAAAGATAAAACTGAAACGTGAAATTATTTGTCTAACGTTAGATTCTAAAACTGGATTTTTACATTTAGTGCTGCAAAATGCCTGAGAATTGCAATTTCAGACTAGAATTATGTAAGTATATAGTTGAACTTTTAATTGTGTGTTACAGACTTCAAGGAACTAGTAACACAGACTTATTGACACCATACTTAATCAGTAATTACACTGATGAAAACCATAAGCACAGTGGTTGACAGTGACTGTAGCTATGGATTCTGTAAAGCCTCATGAGTTTCAGCACATTCTTGATCATTTGTCAGTTTTTTATTTTTCAAAAATACTGTGCTTAAGTATCCAAGCATCCTTTCTTTATACTTAAAAGATACTAGTTTTGTCTGTGCTTACACTTTCACTTCTTTTCCAAAGTATAAATTTGTGGTGCTCATACTGATTTTAACAAAAATCTCTCCCAGCAATCCCCAATTTTTCTTGGTTATATTTATTATCTAGGCTGTAACTTTAGTCATAATTCCTGTAAAAGTTTAACATTACTTACTTAAATTGATTTATTCTCCATGAATTCTTTTAACCAAGAGTCCTTCATTCAGTAACTCCTCATTTTGATTTTTTTCTTTTTTTTTGGGTACTGGGGATCAGACACACAACATTGCGCTTGCCAGACAGGCGCTAACGCCACGGAGCTAAATCCCTGGCCCTGATTTACTTTCTATGTTGGCTTTTTTTTTTTTTTAATAACTTATAGCTACTATAATTTGTTGATCTTTACATCCACACATCAGTTCTTTTTGCTTTAAAAAGAGATTGCTCTAAATAAGATACCCTGTAGAAATACTTTTTTATCACAACTTTGCAAACATCAATTTTGAGTGCTACTCTGGAAAAATTTGGTAACCAATCTGATGTTTTCTCTTTTCATATATGAATTGCATTTATTTATAAATTTTTATTGGAGACAGGGTTTCACTAAGTTTTCTGCCCTAAGCTCAAACTGTGATTCCTTTACCTTGGCCTCCAAGAGTAGTGAGATTATAGGTGTGTGCCACTGTACTTGGCTTGTTTTTTCTTTTCATGCCCCACTTTCCTAAAATGTACATTTAATGCTATAAATCACTCTACTCTTTCACTTGTATCACAGTATTTTTAGAATTTTCATGAGTACAGTTGCTGTACATGTTGATGATATTTACCATGGGGTATTGGTAAATACAGGTACCTAATGCATTTTAATTCTTTTTACTTCCCCTTGCCCTCCTTTTCTTATTCATCCCCTCTCTCACTAGTTCCCCTTCCCATTTTCAGGGGATCCTTATTTTGTATTACCTATACAGTATTTTACTGTACTATTTATCTATACTTTGAGTTTCTTATTTTTAAAAAGAAATGCAATCTGTGTTTCTGCGTCCAATTTATTTCATTTAGCAAATGTGATCTCAGGTTATATCCTTCTTTATGACTGTGAGAACAACTACATTGTGTATAGACTACATTTTCTTTTTAGTGAACACTATAGGTCACTTCCAAGATCTATCTGTTCCAAGTGTGCTGCTACAAACAAGGGTGTGTATGATGTCTTTAACTCAGGACGATGTGGAGAAGGAAATAGGTGGGTACAGTGAAACTTCTGTTTTAAATTTTTTGAGGACTCGCCATACTGATTTCCATAATGGTTGTACTAGTTACATTCCCACCATAATATAGATGCCTAGTGTGCCCCACCTCCACTATTGTTATCTGATTTCTTAAAAACCATCCTTTCCGGAATGAGATGGACTCTCCGTGTTGTTTTAGCCTTTTACCAGGCCAATTATTTAAATATAGGATGACCAGAAATTGCATGGGTTTTTTTTGTGTGTGCTGATTTTTATAAAATAACAGGAAATGCAAACATTTTTCAAACTCAGTAATTTTTCTGTTTGTTTCTCAAAATATTCAAACAAAATGCAACATTATAATCTGAATAATAGTGTCTATTATCTTTCTGAATTCTTTTTGCATTACTGTCTATTCTTTGAATAGCACGCTTTACATTGTCCTGTTGTCCTTTCCTTTGTTTCTGTGGGTTAAGTGCAGAGATGTTGAACTTTTTTTTTCTGTATATTTAAAGGCCGTTTATGTTTCTTCTGAGAAGTGTATATTCATTTTGGTTGCCTATTTTTTAATTGGATCTTTTGTATTGAGGGATCTAATTTTTTGAGTTCTACCTATATTCTAGATATGAGTCCTTTGTCTAAGGAATAGAAGGCAGAATCTTTCCTCCGTTTTATAGGTTACCTTTCCACTGTGTTGGTTTTTTCATTTGCTATGTGAAGGCTTTTTCCTTGGATGTGATCCCATTTGTTGTTTCTTGGTATTCTGTCTTGCATAGTTAGGGTTATGTTCAGAAAGACCTTGCCTGCATCTATACCTTCAAAGAGTTTTGCCTATTCTACTTTACATCAGATGAATTACTTATTTTATTTATTTTTTGTCTTTTTGAGACAGGGTCTTTCTATGCAGTTCGGGGAGGCTTTGAGCTCACTTTGTAGCCCAGACTGGTCTCGAACTCAAAACGATCCTCCTGCCTCAGCCTCCCAAGTCCTGGGATTACAGGTGTGAGCCACCACGCCCGGGGAATTACTTATTTTAATATTTAAATTTTTGATCCATTTTTATTTTAGTTTAGTATATGGTGAAAGATAGGGGTGTAGATCTAGTCTTCTGCATGCACTTGGCCATTTTGCTCAGTGCCATTTTTTAAAGAGGCTGTCTTTTCTCCAGTGTGTGTTTTTGGACCTTTTGTCAAAGATTAGGTATCTCAGTGTGCCTAGAGTTGTTACCATGTCCCCTATTCTGTTCCATGTGTTTTTTTGGTTTTTGGGAGGAGGGGAAGCTGGCCAGTCCAATGCTGTTTTTTATTTCTATAGCTTTGTACTGTAACTTGAAGTCCAGGATTGATTTTTGCTCCCTTGCTCTTACTGCCTGGTACTGATTTTGCTATTGCTACTCTAGGTCTTTTAGGATTGTTTTTACTAGTTCTGTGACAGATGCATTGGTATTTTAATTGAGATTGCATTAAATCCATGTATCAGTTTTGGAAATAAGACCTTTTAATTATAGGTTCACAGAAATGGTATATTTTCCATCTTCTGATGTACTTTGTGATCTTTTTTGTTCCCCCCCAAAGTGCTGTAGTTTTCATTGTAGAGATCTTTCACTTCCTTGGTTGAATTAATTTCTAAGTATTTAATTTTTCTTGATGCTATTATGAAAGGTATTATTTTCCTAATTTCTTTCTCAGTGAGTTTATTATTGTCATACAGAAATGCTGTTTATTTTTGTGATTTTGTAACCTGTTACATTGCTGAAATTGATTATTTAAGGAGTTTTTTGGTGAAATTTTTGGAACCTTTTATGTGAAGGATTGTATTTGCAAGAAATGATAATTTGACTTCTTTCCTACCTGAAACCCACAAGTTAAAGAAGGAAAGTTAGTAGTTAGTAGAGGTTTCAGTCCATAGTCGTCAGCTGGCTCTAGTGCATCATGGCATGATAGAGGGGCCTCAAAGGGGAGAAACAGAACATGGCATAACAGGCAGAAAACAACAAGCCCTCATTCTTCCAAGGGTGGTTCTGTCCCCTTCAGGAACTCCCCAAGCCAGAACTATGCTAAACCAATGGGTGGCTTAATCCAGCATCACACCCTGGTATAGTCACCTCCCAAAAACCCCACCTATAGGCACATGAGGCTTGGGGGGGGCATCTAGATATAAGCTATATCACTCCTTTTCTTTCTTTCTCCTGCCAATCCTCTGGGAGGTTGAGGCAGGAGCATCATAAGTTTAAGTCCAGTCAAGCAATTTAGTTACTTAGTGAGACCTCAGTCCTTATCTTTTCTTTGATCCTTAAAGGTCTTTTTTATGACCCAGCGTCTTAGTCTATCTTGGCAACTGTTGATGAACTCCTAAAAGAATGCAAATTAGAAGCTGTTGTTAAATGGAATATTTTAAAATATCAGGACAGGTTTGTTAGTACTGTTCAAATGTTTTTCATCTTATTTGCTGCCTACACATTTTATTTGTTACTGAAAGAAAACTGTGGTTTATTATTTCCATATGTGTATGTGTATGTTCTAGCACTTATGAAGTAGTTTCTTCAATATTAAAATCTCTGTTGGCCAGGCATGGTGGCCCATGCTTGTAATCCTAAGCACTCAGAAGGCTGAGGCAGAAGGATCGAGTTTGAGGCCAGCCAGACCTGCATAGTGAGACCTTGTCTCAAAAATAAATATATAATAAAGTCTCTGTTAATAGCTATTATGGTTCCCATTTTCTTAACTGGAGCGTAGCCAATACATATATCAAACTTCAACCTATATTCAGATCTCTTGGTCCATTCCTGCAGTGATACCATATTCTATGGATCTGTCTGTCTGTCTCCCGCTCTCATTACTAGGGATAAAACCTAGGGGTCTTCTGCATACTAGGCAAATGCACTACTGCTGAGCCACACCCTCAGCTTCACATTGTTTCAATTAGTGTAGTTTTGTAATACCTCAGTTTGTGATAAGGTGTTAGGGTGTCCTAATGTTCTTCAGAAATATCTTGCTATTAATGCTTTGGTCTTTAGGCAATGAAACAACAAAACAAACATAGAGAATTATAAGCAGTAAATCTATTAACACTCCATAGGTTTCAAAGATAAGTGGTAAGGCTTGGTTGAGTATGACAGTCACAAGATAACATGGTCTTAGTGTAGTTGTGCCAAGATCTCATGGCAGTGCAAGTGGGTTGAGGTTGATGCTATGAAGGAAGCAAGTTTTATTTCACCTGAGGAACTCAGGGCCAAGGGCCTAGCACAGTTTGAGAAAGCTGAGAAAACCATAACAAATAGCAAACCAGTACCCGCTCAGGAGAGAGCAGTTCCACAGTCCACAGTGGTTCCCTGTGCTTTCCTTGAGTAACTAAGTTACCTCAGTAGCTATGGACTGCACAGTGTCAGGAAATGAATAAGCCTTGTACATTAAGAACTACAGGAATGCTCAGCACCCAATAGCAGCTTACCTCTCCCAACATAAACAATTTTAGGAGAATCTTATTAAGTTAGACAAAAAATTCTGTTGAAATTTTTATCTCAAACTATATTACAACAGTAGATCACTTCGGTACAAACACAATTATGTGTTCTCAAAATGTATTTCTTTAACATGTTTGTGTATATATTGCCTTTTGTATACCGATGTTATAGCCAGCCTGCTTTATTTATAGATTGTTTTAATTTCTCTGTGCATTTACCATCTTTTCATAATTATAGTTCTGTTTCTTGTCTGTTATGTACACATGTTTATTTCTTGGCTTACCAAAATTGACTATGAATAAGAAAGAAGTTAAGATCACCAAGAGTTTGAAGCCAGCCTAGGCTACATAGTGAGCTCAAGGCCAGCCTTAACTGTATAGTGAGACTGTCTGAAAAACAACAGAAGAAAAGAAAAGGGCTGTGCTTCTCGGCTTCTCATTTTGTATCATGTAACTGTAAACATTATAAAAAGGAAACTTAAATTCTGTGGGGTTTTTTCCTGTATAGTGCTTAAGGGATAGGAAATTTATTGGGGATTGAGCCCAGGGCCCTCACACTGAGCTACATCTCAGGCTCTTCTATATTTAGAGGTAAGGTCTTGCTAAGTCACTAAATTGCCAAAGCTGGGCTTCAACTTTTCCATCTTCCTGCCTCAGCCTCCCAGAGTACTGAGATTACAGACTTGTTTCACTAGGCTCAGGAATATAAGTTTGTTAAAGACATAAAAAGAATCAAGATGCCAGATACTCCCCTTCTGATTTTTCAACAACTGTGATCCTCGTATCATGCTGTTTCCAGATTTGATTTGAAGAAAAACGTGTAGATGTGGAGTTCTTTTTTTTTTTAATTTTTTTCTTTGAAGAAAAAATTTTGAAACAGAAAGAGGATAGAAACAATACAAAATCTCAAAAACAAAACAAAAATAGTAACCAGTAAGAAATCATTAGTTGATAATTACATACTTTTCCTGTTAGATGCAGTTGTTCAAGTTACAAAAGTAAAGCCCACAAAGTGGACATCCAAACAGTGAGACTACAGTCAGTTTTGTTCATCCATCCAACTAAAACTTTAGCAACATCGTTATTAATTCCACACACTCAAACATACATGCAGTTATATCCTTTAGAATATTCTTTTCCTTTTTCTTCTTTACAATAACTTATAATCCAATCTCATAAACTACTTAGAACTTCTACACATGTAAAAGTCTCTACACATATACCTAGCCTTTCTGTATTAGAGTGAGGAACAAATCAAAACAACTCAACAATACAAATTCCTAGAGAAACACGAAATGAAAAGAACATACAAAAACACAACACTAGGTGATCTATGGTAGTCACTATGAAATCTCTTATTTTCAGTAAAATTATATCAAATATAGTATAAACTTAGCATTGCATTACACTATTAATAAAATCTAAGCATTGGAGACATTATAGGACTTCAAAGGCAGTTAACAATCAAACCAGAATGGGTATCCTATTCAATCCTGTCATCTTTAGAGTAGTTCCCCCTATTCTCAGACTCTACACTCTCAAGCATATCAGATTCAAATAAAATCAGTCAAGATAAAACAGTGATATAACCAATGTTCTCTGTCTTATCTCTGCTGTGCTATTTTTCTGTCATTGTTTGTTTACTTTTCTCCTTCATTCCACTGTCTGCCTGCTTCTCTGAGGCCTTTCTGCCATTATTCCTGGAACCCTGGTGGTTTTCTTCTCTCTCTCTAGAATGTCCTTCAGTATTCTTTGCAGGGTTGGATTGGTGGTCAAAAACTCCCCCAGTTCCTCTTTGTCATGGAAATATCTTGTCTCCATTAATTTTGAGAGACAGTTTTGCGGGGTACATCATTCTGGGATAGAGGTTATTTCAGGGCTTGGAATATTTCACTCCAAGTTCTTCTTGATTTGATGGTTTGCATTGAGAAGTCTGCTGTGATTTTGATGAGTTTTCCTTTATAGGTAATCTGTTTCTTTTCTCTGACCGCTTTTAATATTCTGTTCTTGTGATGGATTTCTGGGATCCTGATTACTATATGTCTGGGTGTAGATCTGTTTTGGTTGTAGCTGGCTGGAGTTCTGTATGCCTCATTTATCTGAACTTCACTTCCATTACCTATGTTTGGGAAGTTTTCCTTAATTATTTCTGTGAATAGACTTTATTTCATTTGTATTTGTCGCTGCATCTTCATTCACATATTTTATTCTTAGCTTATAAATCCTCTTGTCATCTTCTAGCCTTTGTATCATTACTTCTTGGTTCCTTGTGATTTTTAAGAGATCCTTCCTTTCACGATCATACCTTGCAAATCTGTCTTCAAGTTTTGAAAGTTTGTCTTTAGTTTCTGTTAAAAGGTTTTGCCAGCTTTCAGTGGAGTTTTTAATTTCCTGATATTCTCTTTGGATCTGTTTCATATATTCTAGGTTTTGTTTATATTCTTCATCAAAGGCTTCTCCCCTTTCTCTGGGTTCCTCTATTCTTTCATTTGTGTCTACTTGAGGATTACTCAGGACTTCTTTTATTAATCTTCTTATATCTTGCTTCACCTGAGTTAGAATTTCAGATTTAAATTCGACGATGAAGTCACGGAGGTATTTCTTTATTTCCGATGAGGCTGTCTCTGGCATTGCAGGTTTGCTGCTCTCAACCTCTTCTGCATTTACCTCTGCTGGACTCACTTTCCCTGGTTCCCCACTTGGGGACCTTTTGTTCTTTCTCTGTCTTGTCATGTTTCCTGCCCCCTTCAGATGGGTGGGTGGTGGAGGTCTCTGGTCCTTTCATATTGCTTACAGTTTTTCTGCAGCGCACTGGCTAGGGAAGTACCGCCGCCGCCCCCCCCCCCCCCCAGTCTGCTGCAGATCTGCAAGTTGCACGCTGACAGCTGGCTCCTCTCCCTACACCACTCATCCAGTTTAAGCTTCAACAAGTTTGTGTGTTCCCTGGGGATGCCACTGGCCCAGAAAAAGCCTCATACCCAGCTATTTGGTTTCAACCAGGGGCTTGGCCCTGCCCAAGCAGATCCCACCAATCTGCTTTGGACTAGGAGTCATCGGCGGATGGCGCCTTGGGTTTTGATTCAAGCCAGCCCTGCCCAACTCCAAAATGTCGCCCAGCCAGTCCCTCGATCTGGGGAATCCAGTTCCCGTCACTCACCAAAGTTCATGCAGTTCAACTGGCTGTTTCCACTCCCTGCCACAGCACCTCCTCCAGCCAAGAGTCTGGAGCTCACCAATCCCCGCTCTCGGCAGGGCCGCGATCTCAGCTCGATTGTGAGTCACCTGACTTTAAGATGTGCCAGTACAGCAATCCGGGCTTGCCCGGCTCCAGCCCTCTGTCCATGCTTCTTCTTCTTTCTTTTTCTTTTTCCTCAGTTTCTTCCTGGTTCATGAGAATTCCTCTCCTTTTGTCTGGCTTTCTCCATGTTGCAAGATTCCAGCGTCTGAGTTTGTTTGTTTGTTTTTTTTTTCTCAGAGAGGCTCTTATCGCATCACCACTCAGTCAACCATCTTGCAATCCCCGTGGAGTTCTTTTTCTTAGAGTTGCTAAAAATAAACAGGATCTTTAAATCTATTATGATCTTTAAAAACTTAATTCCTTCCTCATTTTCATTTGATGTGAAGCAATGTTTGATGCTAGTATTTTTAATTTTAGGTGGAAGAAAGGAAAACAGAAGAAACACTAACGGACCTGTTTCGACAAATCAGACAGTAACTCGTGAAAAACAGCGAGCTAGGAAAAAACAGGTATTTTTTTTAAATTATGTTTTCATAGTACTCATCAATATTAAAGTTATCACAGTCAGTTCATCACTTGTAACTTGAGGTGGAGGTGACACCTCAATGGTTTGGTTTGGTTTGTGACAAGGTTTCACCATGTAGTCTGGGGTAACCTGAAACTTAATCTGTAGTCCAGGTTAGACTTGAACTCAGTACCCTTCCACCTCAGCCTTTGAGAGCTGGGATCTGTGCCACACTCCCAGCTTCTCCTTTTGGCTTTTTTGTCTATTAGGCTTTGTAGTAAGAAAGAGGTTGAGTCACTCAGTCATAGACAAGCATAGGAAGATGACAGTTTTTGTCTAGAGACTGAGTGACCAGGAATTTGAAGGTAACATAGTTGGTGCTAGTGTCACAGACAAGCAGTAGCAAAAGCAGGTATAGAAGAGGCCATTTCTTGGGTTCAAGTCACAGTGCACATAAAGAGTAAGGACATAGAAGTCAGACTTAGGGCAGCTCCAACTTCCACAAGGGCTATGGTTATGTTCATTGCCAGTTTTTATGGTTGTGAATCATCCATAAGATAGTTACATCTTCACTTTCTTGAGGGCTCTTTGAATTTTCTGATACAGCATCAAACACCAGAAACTGACTTTTTCTTTCATTGTAGTACATATGATTGTAGTTAGATGTGATGTTTACCATCTTAGTATCTGTATACCACATCCTGCTTCATGCATTCATAGCACTTGTTTCCACATTGTGGCTATTGTGAATAGTGCAGCTATGAACATGAGTGTACAAATGTCTTTTAGAATCCCCCCTTTCATTCTTTTAGGTATACACCCTGAAGTGGAATTGCTGGATTATATGGTAGTTTTATTTGTTTGTTTGAGGCAGCTGCTATGTTTTTCATAGTGGTTGCATTATTATCTTTAATTCCTACTGACTCTGCTTACGAGTTTTATTTTCTTCCCTTGCTTACCAATGTTTTGGTTAGTTGGTTTGTTTTGGTTTGGGTTTTTGAGACAGTGTCTCACCATATAGCCCACACTGGCTTTAAACTCATTCCTCCTTGTTCAGTCTCCCAAGTGCTGAGATTATGGGCTTTTTTTAGTAGTGTAAGGTGATAAACTAGATTTTCTTTAGAAATGTGAAACTTTCCTGGGGCATTTCTTGTAGTGTAGGCATAATCAGTCGTCAGATCTCAGGAGTTGGTCACCTATAGCAAATGCCAAAGGTCAGTAGTTTTACCATATATGGATTATATACTTTTTTTTTTTTTTTTTGGTACCAGTGATCAAACTCATGACCTTGCTCTTGCCAGGCAAGTGCTTATGCCACTGAGCTAAATCCCTAACCCTTATATACTTTTTAAAATCATACTTACTTGCTGCCAACATATATCTTAAATTTATGTTAATTGAGTTTTTGTAAATTCATTTTAGAGGACTTCAGCTTTATATTCTTGGGTGTACTTCCCCCAACACAAGCAGAGCAAGATTTTCAGAGTTCATTAAAGAAGTACTAAACATTTATAAATTCTATTTAGAATTATGAAGGACTCTATTAAGAATTACATAAAAGGATGAAGAAGAAGTATGAGGGCTGAATGTGGTGGCATGAATTTGTAGTCTCAAATTCTAAGCGACTAAGGCAGGAAAATGTTGAGCCTAGCCTTTAGCAATTTAATAAAAAATGCTAAAATAAAAAAGTGGTGAAAGATGTAATAGTGTGGAGGCCCTGCGTGCAATACTCAGAGGATCACTGGTCCTCTACTTCTAAAGAGCTGGGCAGGCAGTGTGAACGTAAAGCTGAACAGATTGGATGGCAGAAGCTCTGTCACTTTCTAGCTAGCTTTCCAACCTTCAGCAGGTGAACTCATAAAATGAACAGCAATTACCCTTAGTTATATAATGTCTTATAAAAATCTAAAAACTATGTAGAGAAATTCTTTAAGAAATTACTTTGAGTTTTAAAAATTGTATTATATCAGATATGTTCTTTTCAAAGAATTATTATTGAGAGTAACTGTTCTTCTTTTTACCAAAAGCCATGGCTTTGGGAAGAAGACAAGAATTTGAAATCTGGTGTGAGGAAATACGGAGAGGGAAACTGGACTAAAATACTGTTACGTTACAAATTCAACAACCGAACAAGTGTTATGTTGAAAGACAGATGGAGGACCATGAAGAAATTAAAACTGATTTGCTCAGACAGTGAAGACTGAATGTTACTCTTGAGGCTTAATAGGACACTTAAATATTTTGCTAACTACATTATATTTGAAACATGCTGGTCATTGAGGTATGTTAAAACTCTTGTTTAATTTATTTTTATCAGTGTTAGTAATGAGGATGTGTACTGTAAAATTATGCCATCAGAATCTGTTTGATAAATGTAAATACATTGAACACTACCCAACACCCAAATTCTGTCCCAGCAAAAAATTTAAAACCTAATAGAGGGGGGAAAATTTGTTTTGTTTCCCAACTCTTTGTAAGCTAGGCTCAGCCTCACAAGATACAATGTAATGATTTTGTAAATAATTGAGTAATAATAGTACTGTGAGATGAAATGATTTATGGCCTTAATATATTACTTACTTGCTAAGACATTTGTTAAAAGTGATAAATACATAAAGTAATCTCTGAGTTTTAATACGCTTAAGTTTTTCTTTCAGTTTTATGTCAAGGAAAAATTTGCAAACAAAAAGACTATATGACAAAATTTGTACTACTAGCAAAAATAACCTTGCATTTCATTTAGGAACCATTTTATGTGTAATTTAAGCATTAAAACTTTGGTAAAGATGTTTCTTTTTCAATAAAGTTTTTATAACTTGATAATGGATTCTTGGTGATATTTTGAGTTAGTAAATCAATCAATATTGGGCATAAATAATATTCTACAAAGGCTTAATTTAGTATTAACCATGATCATCTTGAGATCTATAAGTAACACAAGTTCAGACATAAGTTTACTAAACAAGTTTGAGTTTTCATCAATAATTTCTTCTTTAGAAGTTTTAGCCAAAGACTAACAGAATTATATAGAATTTTGAGTTATATATACTTTATTTGACAAGTGTTTGAAAGTTTTGAAGTATTAAATTATTCGTGTAAAAATCGTTATATTTTATAGTCTCTTTTCATTTCTGTTTTATACATCCCTTTCCCATTATTCCTGAATTTTGTTGTCCTGTAAATAGTAAACAGAAACATGAGTAATCATGCTTCCTGACTCAGTCTGTCCTGCTGCACTGTCTTGTTTACTTTGCTGTCATTGTTGAGACAAAGTACCTGATGCCCAAAGTGAAGCAAAGAAAGGTTTATTTACCGTACAGTTTGGAGGTTTCAGTCCATACTCAGCTGGCTCCAAGGTAAGGTGGCCTGGCTGAGGGGCAACAATTCATAGAGGCTGCAAATAATAAGAGCAAAAAGGAAAAAACAGAATAAACGTGCCTTCTTCCTCTCTTGTATTGTATGCCAGCTCTGCCCTCGGCAGGTGTAGCACTCACTGCCAGTCCCAGCACTAGACAACGAACCAGTCACATCCAGGACTACATGAGGCTTGGTGGGCCACCTAGACACAAACCACAACACTCATGATTGACACCAAAGTTGGCATCGTGAGTCAAATCAGACTTGTCAGTCAAGCCCCTTACTCTGAAGTATGTACTATTATAAGATCTAAGATGCCATTAACTTTAAGATGTACTGTTATTTCATATACAACTTAAAAATCACAGGCCATCTAATGGTGGTGTTCACTTGTAATCCTGCACTTGTGTCCAGCTTTGATGGTTTGTATGTTTCTAGGAATCTGTCCATTTCTTCTGTGTTACTGAACCTATGAGAGTAGAGGTTTTTGAAATAGTTGTTGATGATCTTCTGTATTTCCACAGGGACGGTAGTGATTTCTCCTTTTTCATTCTGTATTGCATGAATTTGAGTCTTTTCTTTCCTTTTTAAAATTAGGATGGCTATGGGCTTGTCAATTTTTCTTTCAAAGGACCAACTCTTTGATTCATTGATTCTTTGAATTGTTTTCTTAGTCTCTATTGCATTAATTTCTGCTCTGATCTTTATATTTTCCTCCCTTCTTTTGGCTTTGGGCTTGGCTTGCTCTTCTTTTTCTAGAAGTTTCAGGTGTAATATCAGGTTGCTTATTTGTGTTCGTTCTGTTTTCCTAATGTGGGAACTCAGTGCAATAAATTTTCCTCTGAGGACCGCTTTCATTGCATCCCATGGGTTCCAGTAAGTTGTATTTTCGTTTGTAGATATTGTTTAATTTCTTCTTTAATTTCCTCTGTGACCCACTGATTGCTCAAGAGTATATTATTTAATTTCCATGTGTTTGTGGGGTTTGTGCAGTTACTCTTATCATTAATTTCCAGTTTCATGGCACTGTGATCCAATAACATGCATGGGGTAATTTCAATTCTTTTGCATTTACTTAAATATGTTCTGTGGGTTACTATATGGTCTATTTTAGAGAATGTCCCATGTACTGCTGAGAAGAATGTATATTCTGATATTGTTGGATGGAACACTCTGTATACGTCTATCAAATCCATTTGTTCACAGGTGTGATTCAGTTGTTATTTCTTTGCTAATTTTCTGTCTAGTTGATCTATCCCTTTGTGTCAGTGGTGTGTTAAGGTCTCCTGTTATAACTGTGTTATTCCCTATTTGATTTTTCATTTCTGTTAATACTTGCTTTGTGTAGTTGGGTGTTCTAGAATTTGGTGCATATATATTTAAGATTGTTATCTCTTCCTCTTGCAGTTTTCCCCAACTAGTATGTAGTGACCTTCTTTATCTCTTCGGATCATTCTTGGTTTAAAGTTCACATGATCTGAAAACAGGATAGCTACCACCGCTTTTTTTTGAGTTCCTGTTGCATGGAGTATTGTTTTCCATCCTTTGACGTTTCCTTTTGTGTTAGATGGGTTTCTTGTAGACAGCATATGGTTGGATGTTGTTTCTTGATCCATTCTGCCAGTCTGTTTAATTGGTGAATTGAGGCCATTTACATTAATGGTTATAACTGTCATATATTGGTTTATTGTTGACATTATCTTTCTGATGTTGTATCTTAGCTTTCCATTCTGTTTGTCTGTCTTGCTTAGTGGTTTTTTCCTATGTGTATCTAGAGTGTCTTTCAGTATTCTTTGTAGGTTTGGTTTGGTGATCATGAAGTTCTTCAGCTGTTCTTTGTCATGGAAGTATCTTATTTCTCCATCCATTTTGAAGGACAGTTTTGCAAGGTACATCAGTCTGGGTTGGAAGTTGTTTTCTTTAAGGATCTGAAAAACTTCACTCCATGCTCTTCTTGACTTGTTTGTATTGAGAAGTCTGCTGTGATTCTGATAGGTTTTCCTTTATAGGTGACCTGTCTTTTCTAACAGCTTTTAATATTCTGTTCTTATTTTGGATTTCTGGGATGGTGATTATTATATGTCTGGGTGTAGTTTTGTTTTGGGTTATGGCTATTTGGAGTCCTATATGCCTCACTAATCTTTATGTCAGTTTCCATACTCAAAGCTGGATCAAGAAGAATAACCCAATTTCTATTAATGAAATTGAAAATGTAATCAAGTCCCTACCAACAAAGAAGAGCCCAGGCCCAGACGGATTCACTGCGAAATTCTACAAGAAATACAAAGAAGACTTAGTGCCGACACTCCTCAAACTCTTCAGTGAAATTGAAAGGGAAGCGATTCTCCCTAAGTCATTCCTGGAAGCAATTATCACTCTAGTACCAAAACCTGAGAAAGACCCAACTAAAAAAGAGAACTACAAGCCAATCTCCCTAATGAACATAGATGCAAAAATTCTCAATAAAATATTGGCAAACAGGATGTAGCAAATCATCAAGAAGATTATACACTGTGACCAAGTGGGATTCATCCCAAACATGCAGGGATGATTCAACATACGTAAATCAATAAATGTAATCCACCATTTCAACAGCGCCAAAAGCAAGAATCACATGATCATTTCTATAGATGCAGAAAAATCTTTTCATAAGATCCAACACCCATTCATGATAACCTTACAGAGAATTGGAATAGATGGTCTTTACCTCAGCATGATAAAGGTCATCTACGAAAAACCAGCAGCCAGTATCATATTAAATGGCCAAAAACTGAAAGCCTTTACCTTGAAATCAGGCAAAAGACAAGGATGTCCCTTATCACTGCTCCTATTCAATGTAGTACTGGAAATACTAGCCAGAGCAATTAGACAAGAGAGAGAAATAAAAGGAGTAAAGACAGGAAAAGAAGTTAAATTATTATTATTTGCAGATGACATGATACTCTACATAGAAGACCCCCAAACCTCCATTGAAAGTCTCCTAGATATAATAGATAAATTCAGCAATGTAGCTGGATACAAAGTCAATACTCAAAAATCAATAGCATTCTTATACACTAACAACAAAATCACTGAGAGAGAAATAAGAAACCACACCCTTCACACTAGCATCCAAAAAAAATGAAATACTTAGGAATTAATCTAACAAATGATGTAAAAGAGTTGTATAGGGAAAATTATAATACCCTGAAAAAATAAAGAAGACCTCCGAAAATGGAAAGGCATCCCTTGTTCATGGATAGGAAGAATAAATATTGTAAAAATGGCCATTCTCTCAAAATTGTTATACACATTCAATGCAATCCCAATGAAAATACCACTAATATACCTTATAGACCTAGAGAAATCACTCCTAAAATTCATCTGGAACCAGAAGAGACCTAGAATAGCAAAGGCAATTCTAAGCAGCAAAGCCAAGGCAGGAGGCATCACAATCCCTGAAGATCAATGGAATAGACTAGAAGATACAACTATGAACACACTCAACCATCTTATCTTTGATAAAGGGGCCAAGCATGTTCACTGGAAGAACGACTGTCTCTTTAATGAATGGTGCTGGAAAAACTGGCTATCCATATGCCAAAAATTAAAATTAGACCCATGACTATCACTATGTATTAAACTAAAATCCAAATGGATCAAAGATCTAAATATTAAAACAGAAACACTAAATCTGTTGCAAGACAAAGTAGGTAAAAATCTTAAAGACATGGGGTAGGTAGAGAATTCATAAACAAGAACCAAACTGCATGGGAAATACTTCCCAGAATCAATAACTGGGATCATATCTTATTAAAGAGTTTCTGCATGTCCAAAGAAATCTCCAGCAGAGTGAAAAGAAAACCTACAAACTGGGAAAAAAAAATCTTAGTGAACTCTCCCTCAGACAAAGGACTTCTGTCTAGAACTTATAAAGAATTTTAAAAAATCAGACCCCCAAAATTCAAAGACCCAATCCAAAAATGGGCATCCAAGATGAACACAGTTCTCAGATGAAGAAATATGAATGGCAAATAAATACATGAAAAAATGTTCATCATCATTGGTCATTAGAGAAATGCAAATTAAAACCACACTGAGATACCATCTCACTCCAGAAAGAATGGCCAGGATCAACAAAACTACCAACAACAAATGCTGGAGAGGCTGTGGGGAAAAAGGAACTCTTCTGCATTGTTGGTGGGAGTGTAGACTGGTGTAACCACTGTGGAGGTCAATCTGGAGATTCCTCAAAAAGCTGGGGTTGGAGGTCCCATTTGACCCAGCTATTCCACTCCTAGGCATATTCCCAGAAGATCTGAAAACATCTTACCACAGTGATATATGTGCACCCATGTTTATAGCAGCACAATTTGTAATAGCCAGATCTTGGAAACAACCTAAATGCCCATCAACTGAAGAATGGATAAAAAAAATTGTGGTACTTTTATACACTGGAGTACTACTCATCTATAAAGAATGATCACATTGAGATATTTATAAATAAATGGATGCAACTTGAATCTAAACTCTTAAGTGAAATGAATCAAATTCACATGTATAAATACTGTATAGTCTCCCTAGTGTAAGAAATGGTAAAGAGTACAGAAGATTTTATGGTAATCATGGTTCACCATTATACTGCTTTGAAGTCATGTTTTCATTCATTGGTTGAAATGATTTTATTGTTTTGTTTGATCTTAATATATGTGATGGTATGAATAGTTACTTTGAAGAAAAGACAGTATGGTAGCCATTGTTGATTTAATATCATCTTGCTCTGAAGTCCTACCATGCTCTTGTTTTTCTATTACCATTGGTTCTATCACATTGTGTCTTACTGGATTTTAATATGTATGATAGTATAAACAAAATTTTTATGGAAAATGAGATAATATAGCAGCCATTGTTCATCTTCAGTTATTTGGTTCAGAATGCCTTGCAATACTTTCATTCTCTTGAGTGGTTTTATTCTATTTTGTTGTTTGACATTATTGTGTGTAAAGCTAAGCTCAGCTATTTCAAAGAAAGAGACATTATGATAGCTACTGTTAATATCCAGTCTTCTTGTTGTGAAGTGCTTGTTGCTTACATTGTTCTGTTCTGATCTGCTTAGATCTGTCCCCTTTGTTTTATTCTCTTTAAAATAAAAAAATAATAAATTATAACCACAGATACTCCTAAAAACATCTTCATCTCTACTTTGAATTTTTTTTAATTATAGCTTTTGTGAAGATAATTATAAATTCACATGGAGTTGTAAAAGATCCAAAAATGCTTTGCACACTTGGTTCAGCTTCCCCCAATATTATTTTGTATAGTTTTTTGTATAGTATCATCACAAGGAAATCAAAGCTTAGTTCCAAACAGCTTTACAGGTAATTTGTGTTTGTCCACTGCCAGAGGCAAGGTCCTGGACAGCTCCACTACCACGAGAATCCCTCAAGTTACCTTTTCATAACCACATTCCCTTCCCTCCTGCATCCATCCAATACTAAAATTTAGTTACAGTGATCAGTTGTCAAACAGCTCCACACTTGAATGTTCCACTGGAACAGCAAAGTTCACAAAAATGTTTGGTGTTTGTAACTTTGCTGAACAGTGGGACAAAAAAGGTGACTTGAAAAACCTGTACAGGCTGAGAGTGAATCATGCATCACGTCTCACCACAGACGCAAAGAGGTGATGCTTCATCCTAAGCGCTGGTCTCACCCAGACAACATACAGCACTTGTGTTAATGCGTTGAAAACATTTGCCATTGTGCACTTTTTTATTTTGCACTTTTATTTGTATAAAATATCATAACCATGACTCCAAAGAAAGTTAGTGATACCAGGAATAAAGTTAAGGAAAATGGAACTACAATAGAAAGAAACTATTGCAGAATTTGTTAAAGTCCTGGAAAAATGAATTTATTCTTGTAATTTTTGGGCCTCAGAACTAATTACAGTGGAACCTTGGTTCATGAACACATTTGGGTTTTTTTTTTTTTTTTTTGAGAACCCTGTGTCGAGTGACAGACACAAATGTTCCCTTTTCCAGAATTATGGAATGCATGAAGTTCATGAACCCAGGTACCAGTATATTCGGTTTCCCATTATATGTTATGGGAAAAGTACGTTCAGCTCCCGAACTTTCCAGTGTTCAGACATAAATGTGGAATGAATAGAGGTTGACAACAGAGGGTACACTGTATTTACAGATGTGATACAGAGACTGATGTCACCAAAACTGGCAGCCCAGGGAGCTTCAAAGATCTCCATTCCAACAACTTTTAATATGCTAAAAACTGTTCAAATTAACTTTTTGGAACTCTAGTAATAAAAATTTTAACAATAAAGGGAGTGCTTAGTGGTGAAAGGACTAAACTATGGTGAAAGAGCTTTGGGGTTTTTACTTACCTGCAACCCTTTATTTCTAGCTTTGCACCTCCTAGGGCAACAGCCTGTGTTCCTGGTGCAGCTGGATGGGGCCAAGCAGTGCAGTGCAGACTTTTTCACCTTCACAGAAATGTGTCCTGTGCATTTCGATCCAGTTATTCATTGAGGTTCAGGTCAGAGATTTGCCTTTGTTTCACCCTCGCTAGGCTGGGCCAGTCAGTGTCCCTGGCAGTATTAAAAACATTCCAAGATGGGCTGCCTCCAACCACCTGAGGGTTGGGACAGTGGATGGGATAAACAGACCAAAACTCCTGGAGGAGTTTGGGCTTTGATGTACACCAGGGAGTCTAGAAAGCCATGCACAGCGGACCTGATTTGCTCAGGTCCCTTGCTGCATGATAATACTGAGGACACAGGTCATGTCAGCCCAGTATCTACTTGTCAGGAGAGCTTCAGAGTCCAATCCTGGGCCAGCTGTCACAAAGCCAGCAAAGAAAGGTAGACTTGGAGCTGAGAGCCAATACATTGATAACCGGTATGTAAAACCTTGTTTTCACTCATTTGCTACCCCCCCCGACACACACATTCATATGTCAATTAAATTGTTTAATTCCATCCTTGTGTTGACAGCAAAGTAGGTAAATTTGACATAAGAATGTGATGATAAATGTGATCTACAACTCTCAAAGGAAAATAGTCTACTGTTTTATATTATTTACAGGAGATGAGATAATTATTACCTTTCCATTTGAGTTTTTAAGAAGCACGTATCTGTCTTAGACTTTATAATTTTGTGCATAGCTTTGTGTTGCATAGATTCTCTCATTTCTTTTAAAACCCTGATGAACAGGCAGGACGGTATTAATTGCATGTCACAGATAAGGAATCAAGCTTTGGTTATTTGGTCTCATCCCAAATTGTGCTGATAAGTGACAGAACTTTTATTAAGTTGCTGATATTTCACAATAAAAACACTTCATTATTCAGGTAGAATTCTCCTCATCTGTATTCTTGGAGACTTTAATGTCCTTGTCTTAAGCCCAAGATAGGATTCTGCCTACTAAGTGGAACTCTGCAGCCACACTGGGTAGTAAAATATCTGGGGATTCCTTCAAATGCTCCTGTCACTGGAGTGCATTCTTCAGAAGTGTATGTTTTCTTTACCTGAGATGCATTTCCCTCTATCCGGTGAGTCATTGGTAGTGACATCAAGCAAACTCATTCCTCTAATCCCAAGCCTTCCTACCACTACAAAATGGTGAAAACATCTGTGACAGTGTGATGTCCTAGGAGTAATTTGGGGGAGAAAGATTGTCTGGGTTATAAATCGGGAACTTGAGTAGGAAGTAGGTTAAGCGTGTATAAAACACTTCCTAAGTCCTAGAGGTCTGTCAGTCATGGTGTCATGTGTACAGTAGGTACCCTAACGTGTACAAAGACACCAGGAGCACAGAGACAAGATGTGCCTCCGTCAGTGTCCCCCGGGACCTTTATATTCCCTTTCTGTTTTTTTCTGTAAGTACACAGACTGGCAGCTGGTCTTAATATGCACATCTGTAATCCCAGCACTGGGGTGGCAGAGGCAGGAGTTCAAGGCTAGCCAGGGCTACCTAGTAAATTCAGGGCCAGCTTGAACGACATAGCAATCCTGTCTCAAGAAAGAAAAGTTATACAGATGCATTATATAAAAGAAGAGCTTCCACTTTTCCCAGCTCTATTTTTCAGAGGTTATCACCTTTAGAAGTTCTGAGTTTCACATGTTCTGGTGCTTCCCATCATCTCCATTCTAAATAACATCTTTATACTTTCATTCCATGGTGACTTAACCTTTGCTGAAAACTTTATTTCAGCTCTCTGATAGGAAGACAAGTCATAGAGCTCTTCATGGGATCCCTACCCCTTCCTGTGCTCCTCCTAATTTGTTACATATCATTTTTCTTTCATTTCCTTAAACTATTTTTTTTTTTTGAGATGAAGTCCCTTGTTATGTAATTCAGGCTGGCCTTAAACTCACTATATAGCCCAAGTTGGCCTCAAACTTGCAGCGATCCTCCTGCCTCAGCCTCCCAAATGCTGGGATTAAGGGGTTGATTCTTTAAAAAACAAGCTAGCAAATCTTTATTATGTTTGTATAGTATATTATTCATATTAAATCCCAGAAGTATGGTTAATTTATAAAAAAAAAAATCCTGCCAGGTGCAATGGTGCATGCTTGTAATCCCAGCACTCAGGAGTCCTGGCTGCATTGTGAGACCCTGTCTCAAAGTGACAAAAAAGTATCCTTTATCATAAAAACTTCAACAACTCAAGTGTCAAGGTGCATTGTATACTCTCCCTCTCTCTTTCTATCCAGAGTCCTCAGTAGTGCAAAATTATGGCACATTTTATCATCTTTCATATTTTGATATTTTTCTTTTTTTGTATTTTTATTTGTAGTTTCTTCCTGAAATATTACTTCCATTTTTATGAAGTTAGTGTATATTCATAACCACAAAATTAAAATTGTTTTACACAACTTAAAATGAGAAACACACTTCTCTTTCACCAGTTTCCAGTAGGACCCTGCTCAGCCTTTTAGCTCTCTTCTCTGATACTGGGGATTGAACACAGGGCTTCTGCACTGGACTACATCCTAGGCCCTTGTCTTACTAAATCGCTAAATTACCCAGACTGGGCTTGAACCTGGGATCCTTCTGCCTCAACCTCCCAGAGTATTGTGTTACAGAGGTGTTCAGCACCTTGAAAATGCTCGTGATTATGTTTGTTACTTTTTAAAGTTTGCAGTATTGTGCACCTCTCACTGTGCAAAATAAAGTGTTCAGTCCTGCGTGCTCCCTCGGGACCCAGCCCATGCACACACATTCCTCCTGTGTGTGTGGTCTTCTCTACCTTCTAGCACTTTGGTCAATTTTTGGCTAAATGAGTAGTCAGGGTTTATATCATGACACCGTGACTCTGTAACTCTGTGAGCTGTGTAGTTTCTGTATGCCTATTCCTCAATCTCCGAATTCTCTGACTAAATGGAAGATCTTTGAACAAGTTGAATTATGTCAGTCATTTTATGGTTGTGCCGTTTTCTCGGTGCCATCTTCCTGCTTTGTGTCGCTGGGATCAGGCAAGCTAAGCAGCAGCTCCACCCCTGAGCCACACCCCAGCCCTCCGCCCTCCTGGGCCTGGCTAGCCCTGCTGTTCTCCAGGTCAACTGGTGCAAGCTGTCAAGCTCAAGTCATGCTGTCTCCATGCCTAGCGGATCCCGGTCATCTCTCCCTGGCGTGTTTTCTATTTTTCTGGCCTCTGTGACTTACCTTACACTTCTGTTTGGTTAAGCACCTTCTCTTCCTAAATCCTACCCAGAAAGATCCATAGAATGGGACATTTTGGGTACACTTTTGAAAATAGTTTTATACTATAGTTTTATGCTATTTTCGCACATGACTAATGCTTTTATTGGGTATACTTTCTTTTTGAATTTCAAAGGCATTTCTCTGTTATCTAGGAATTTCAAAGACATTTCTCTGTTATCTTGTAGTTTCAAATGTTTCTTTGGTCTGATACCATTCTAATTACTGATCCTTTACATGTCACTTTCTTTTTTCTCTGTGGAAGACAGATTCTTCTCCATATCCAGTGATCTGGAATTTCATGATACCTTAGTATGTTTCATTTTTTATCTTTTTTAAAGAAAGCTAATTAGCCAGACGCACTGGGCATAGAGAACTCCCCTTACTCAGATACTGGATCTTGGGAAATACAGATCAGCAGATCAGGGTGTGGGAAGGCTGGCTGGGAATGTAGGTGCGACTTGTTAATTACAGGACCCCAGAACACTGCACAGAACAGTCCCCAAAGCCCTGGGTGCGGACTTCTCCAGGAACTGGAGCAGGATTACAATCGGACGGCATTCTGACATCAGCCTGAGGTAGGGGATCCCAGCACTGCCTCTCAGGACCCGTGTGTAGATGTTCTCATGGTTTTCCCCGAGACTTGGACGGTATATGGGAAACACCCCAAGAAGAGCTTGCTGTCACGCTTTCCTCACTAGCCTTACCTGCTTCCTCCAGGGTGCACTTTCATCTTGCTTTTTCCTCCTCTACTCAGCCCAAGCTCACTCTGCAGAGCCAGTTTCCCACTCCTCACTGTTACTTTCTCAGATACATGTTGCCACTGCTTTTGCTCATTTCATTCAACTCTTTGTTCAAGATGTGAAGAACCTGGAATCCAACTATGGAAGGAAAGGCAAGCAACCCAAAACCCAGTAACATTTAGTTGGCGAGCCACTTTTACAGGGAGCTGCCTTGGTAACAGTGGAACTTTGGTTTTTTTGTTTTTTTTTTTAACAGTAGAACTTTTAATAAAGCCGTTGAGTCCTCGTCCCTCAGAAAGTCTGTATCTTGCTTTCACACTTTCTCAGTAACGGCTGACAGAGAAGGCCAGGTTCACATTTTACCTCAGAGCTCGGAGGCTTTAATCTACTAGCCATCAAACACCTCTCATAGTGATGAGAAGCCTGCTGCCTTCTCACAGGGACTCTCACTCCTGCACTGCAATCTGTTTTTCTCTCTCTGAAACGTTTTATGTCTTGTCTTTTTTTTATCTTTGATTTCAAATTTCACAGATTGATCTCTAGGGGAAGAGATTTTTTAAATTCATCTTGCTCTCAGGTGGACATTTCTATTCTTGCTTGAAAGAATGTCTCTCACCTCTGATTCTACCTTCTCCTCTATATGTTTTATGAGACTGAGGCGCTGCCCCCTGAGCCAAGAGGGCCACATCTTTACATGTTTGAAAGAGAAGGTGCCTCCACCTGCTTTTGGTTTATCCATCAGTAGAAGCTCAATTGCTTTGAATCTTCAAAGAATTCTTCAAAATCACTGGGCTATGTTATAGATTTAATCTCCTTGTGAGTCCTATAATCTCCAGGGGAATTTTGGAAGGATGGGTAAACATGTATCAGTCACTTAGACCTAGAAGTTTCACTTCTCTTCCAGAGTCTCATCATCTGATTGCTTCTTTTTCAGAATGCTCAGCCCTAGCTTTCGAAATCAGCTTGCAGTTGGGGTAGGGATGGGGTGCTGTTTTGTTTTGTCTTGTGTGTTTTGTTTTCGAGACAGAGTCTCACTATGCAGTTTAGGCAGCCTTGAACTCACTGTGTAGCCCAGGCTGACCTCTAAAGCTCTGAGCAATCCTGCCTCAGTCTCCCCAGTGCTGGGATTATAGACATGAGCCACCACACCCAGAAATTTGCAATTGTTTGTGTGAGACTTCACCAGAATATTGTTACAGTGCAAAAATTAGTTTTATTTTATATCATTTTTGTGCATACTTAGAAAAGATGATTGAAATCTTTATACCAGAAGAGACCCAAACAATTTAAATTATTGCTGTTTATGCTAAATTATGACCTTCTCAAATAAATCAACTAAAGCCAGACTAGTGCAATTATACTTCATATTGAGGTTTTGTTTTTTGGGTTTTTTTTTCCCTCCTCTGACTTTTTCCATTTTTAAAAAACTTTTCAAAATTATCATTAGCCCCGGTTCCTTTCCTCTTCTTTCCTGGTGAGTATATTTATTTTGTATTCAAATTGCTTTCCATATGCACATTTGAACACCAGTTTAATAACTGATTCTCAAGTCCATAAATCATCATAGCGTGTCTGTGGAAAGGACCCTAACAGTAAGACAGTCATTAAAAAAGAATGCCAAAAGATCATTAAAGACTTTGATCTTTAACTTTAAAAATAAACAACCTGATTCTTCATTAATCACTTGGACTACATGTTTCAGATCTGAGCTATTTTCTAGGGCCCTTGTACAATTAATAACAAGCTTTTCAAAACTATTGTTTAATAGTTAAGTCTTCCAGCCTATGAAATTTTTTCAAGAGCAGAAATAACAAACTACCACTTTAATATGAAAGTAATTTGTGCTCATGTGCTAAAAATTAAATGCATAAGGAGAAAAATGATACAACTTAATTATGTTAAATGTTATAACACACATTGGAACCATAAATGCCATAACTGTACTGCTATTAGTAGTCATCATACCTATTAATTCTCAAGGATTTCTTCTCGTATTTTTGCTGAAATTTTCTTCATTCTCTGACCATTCCAGAAATTTTGGATTATTTTCTAGTCAAACAAGTGAAGAACTTTTACAAATGTGAACAGAAAGTTTATTTTATAAAAATTTTAAGTAACATTGCAAAGTACTCAGACATATCTTCAAATATTGTGCTTTATAAATGTTTTTAAAAGAAAATGTTAATACTGAACCTACAGTTGCTAGCCTTGATGAGCTTCAGATTTTCCAATTTCTGAAGAACTTAATTTTCCATAAAAAATAACTGACAAAGTATAGTCAGAAATATTGCTGCTCTGACTTGTGCATACCCTTTAGGATTGCTGCTGACATTCTGTCATTACATTAATACCAAGAAATATGCATTGTAGTAAACCATTTGTTAGTGAATAACTATGTAATACAATCGAAAACCAATTTTTATACAGGTTACATCTCAAGACTCAGTTCTCCACAGAAATATTCTGAATTTAAGATCTGTTCCAAAATTGAAGCAGGGTTAGCTTATACAGCTCAGACTGGTATAGTCAGGCTTTCCACATAGTGAGACTGTCTCAAAAGCAAGTCCTGGAGGGGAAGCCCAGGTGTGGCTCTTAACTGCAGTGTTAAGTTTTCATCTCAGGTCCTTTGAGCTCATGATGTTGTAAACATAAGGTGAGGAGACTATGTTTTCTCTCCTGTGTGTGTGATCATCCGCGACGAAATCCATGCCTTCCATCATCTATGCTCCTGCCTTCCACCTCAAACCAACAAATATATATGTACATATGCCCTAGGAAAAAAAGTACTGCAGTGAGTGCCCTTCAACTAAATTTGAAGTTGGACCCTGAAAGGTTATCTTATTCAGCTTCAGGTTTGAAGCCTTGGAAATGATCTTGGACAGGAATGGTGATAGAATTTTCATAATGAAAGCAACTGTATTCATTGATACCAAAATTTCTCTTCATGAAAATTACATTTAAAGGACATCTGTTGACCTAGAATGAGTATTTGACTATTCTTTCTAATAAACTGAAGAAAATCTCTTCTTCAAAAAATATTGCAGCATAGCTATTGATTTCTCATTACAAAACTCTTATAGAAATTTTTAAAAACTTTCCCTGTAGAAAATTATTTCTGATAATTTTACTTAAAACTATTTCACAATGTATGAAATAACGTGTAAGAAATGTGTCAGAAAAATATATATATATACTTTTTAAAAATGAGAATCTTCTAAGAGATTATGAAATAAGATGCATGAGTCAAAGCATAGAAAGTCTTAAATAAAGGCTTCTCACCAAAAAGTGGACTGGACCACGTGGTCATAATTCTAGTGCAGAGACATACATACTCTCTGACCAGATGGAACATACGCCATAAAGGATCTAAGACCCCAGGAGCTTTTATAATGAGTCCTCATGTTAGTAAAGCTAAAGACACTGTTTTCCGTGAGACTCAGACCCTACATTTCCTTTCTCAGTACCTCGCTGTGTGGCAATGACATGCACTCCAGAACCTCAGTAAAACAGTCTGAAGGTCTGTAAGTGTTGAACACAACAATATTTAGCACATTGATGAACACGTTTTAGAATCTTCACATAGAAATCTATATAAAAATGAAACTGTGAACATCTGGGCAAGAACACTGGTCTACACGCCGAACTTTTTTCCAGGTCCCTTGACATCGAGGATTGCCAATTGCTTGCCAGTGGAGGGTCTGATTTCTGAAATGATAATTTGGAGATGTTGTTACACTAAAACCAAACCAAAGAAAATTCTAATTTACAGAATTATAGAATGGCAGTTTGGGGATTTTTTTTTAAAGATACTAATCACAGAGTTTTGAAGTGCATTATAAACTTTTTTAAAATTTCAGTGATCACAAAGGTTTCTTTTCCTTAGGTACTGTCAAACTAAATTACCAAGTTATCCCTTGCTGGCAGGCACCCTCATGTTGGCAGAGTTGCCTGAGGTTGCTTTATTCATTTCTTCCACTGGATCTGAATAAAAGCACCACAGAAGGAAAGTGACTGTTTCATGTATATTTAAACTAAAAGGTCTAGCTGGTAGGGTGGTTGCACACCCTTCTAATCCCAGCACTCAGGAGGCTGAGGCAGGAGGATTACTGACAGTTCAAGGTCAGCATGGCCACATAGTGAGATCAAGACCAGCCTAGACTATATAGTGAGACCTTAAACAAATAAATAAGAGAGTCTAAACCAAATGCACTCTTTCATTTCTTTCCAAGTGTTTGATTTTATAATAAAAATGGGAGAAGCGGAAAGCAAGCACGGCCAGATTATTAAAAGTATTATTTTTAAAGTTACTGTTCCCTTAGCCAGGGGTCTAAACCCTTTCTTTATTGGGTACAAATTGAATTATAAATTCATTTAAAGTCAAACTATGGATGAGGTATTCAGAAAGATATTAAGTCTAATATTAAGTTTCATTTGATATGAATTCCTTACCCAGTTTATTATTCATATGGTGTATTCAATAAAGGCCTTTAGGCACAAGTGACTAATAAATTCATATCATTAAGCATTGAAGCATACAATGGAAATAATGATTAACTAGAAAGGTCAATATTTTACTTTTCCGTCAGTATTTTTACCAGTTCTACCTGACATCCTGAAAACCGTAATCCATGTGTGACCTAAGTTGGTCTCTGTCCAATAACTGTTCCAGCGTACGGGTTAATGCTCTTAATTACAAAGGGCATTATCAGATATAACTGATAAAGAAGTACAGGGTTGAGATCCATTTCCAGGGTGGTGACATGTCTTTAGAGACAATTATTTCAGAAGATCTGTGGATTTACATGGGATTGCCACCCTGCAGAGCTGAGCCTGTCATTCTCACGGTCGTGATTTCATGAGAAAGCCCCGCTGTGCGCTGGCTCTGAGACAGCGTGGGTGTGGCGGAGTGGACAGACTGAGCACATCGTGACCTTTTTGTACAGACTAAACTAAGGGTTAAAAAGAAAATCACAAGAGAATTTCATGATACACAAAAAATTCTATGAAATTCAAATTTTAGTGTCCATAAATAAACGTTAGTTAAAGCCAAGGTGTACATAGCATCTAGTCCTGCTTTCCTGCCACTGTGTCAGAGCTGAGCAGATGGGATACAAAGCCGAAAATGTCTACTCTGGCATTTAACTGGGAGAGTTTTCTGACCTCCATCCAAAGTGTTAAAAATCTGCCCTTCTCCAAGGCTGATCTGAAATGGGGTCAGGAATCTACACATTTTCATTCTATATCCCAAGTGACTTGGATTCAAATGATCTTCAGAATATTACTATGGAACACTCACGTTTTAGTGTTCATTTGGGTGCCTGAGCTGAACCCCACAAGCCAAGGAGACCCATGCAATTCTGCTCAGGAAGCCTGAGTCCTGCAATAAGTACCAAAGCCCTGGACTCAGAGACTGCTGGACAGATGATTCTCCCCACTGCTCAGATGACACCATCTGTCACATACTGGTCAACAGCTCAGGACACGAAGGGGACAGATGCTCAGAAGGCGAAATGATAACTTGAGACTTGCGATCCATTTTCCTCCCTTACCCATCGGAGTCCAGACCATCTCCGGAGCAGCGAAGGCTCTCAGCGTTCATAGCTGGAGGCTGACAATCCACACATACTGTGTACCCCTCACGGAGATACTGCATCCACCGAGTCAGGGGCCTGTGTTCCAGAGCACAGTGAGGAGTCAGGGACTCGGTCTTGAACTCCATACAGTATCTAGAGCAAAACAAGGGAGGAGTTCACTTGCTGTAATTAGAGGTGGCCTAACATCACAGAAAGTCTTGGGAAACCCATCCCCTCCCTGGGTACCTGGCCAACACAAGCAGGGAATTAGTGCATCTTCACAAGTTACTCGTGAGTCACACAAAGCTGATGGTTTCTCATTTGCACAGCTACCATTACTACTGCTTCTACTACTGCTACATACTACTGAACAACACAAGGAAACCTTTTCTGATCTTTTTCAGTCCGCAACTAAATTATATGATCAACATGAATTTCAGATTTGGACAACCTGTGTCCTGTCCAATCAGACAGATCGTATAGAAAAGCGTATGTTTGAGGAGGAAGACAGCCCCGATAATGTGGCAGATAATGTAAAGAATTATGTAAATTGAAGGGGCCCTTTCCTGAGCCCAGAGCGTGCTTGTTTTTGACACCCAGGCCAGCACCGGTGCTGTTCTGCCCCACAAAAGTTCCCAGGGGCCTCTCCTGCACTCCCCACTTGCCCTGCCTGCATATCTGGGATATCTGCATATCTGCGTGTCAGTGAGACTCACTTGGAATCAAGCACCCAAGTTCTATTGGGCATCACAGATGAAAGCAGAAATGGGTGATGTTTTCTGTGGCAGAGCTTGGTGTCAGCATACACTCGGGTGTGGAAAATGCTGACGTCCTTGTGACTCTGAAGATCTCAGGGCAGTACTGGACATACTGAGTTTGTATATAAAAATTCTAAGAGTTTGTATATAAAAGCAGAACACCTCTCCAAGTCTTCAGGGAAACAAACCATAAAAATTCCAAGTTTGGAAAAGAAATACACTGTATTTTCAATTTAATGGGCTGATGTATTTTACCCATCAAGTAATGAGATATAACAGGTTAAATGGGAAATATTTGGAAAATCTGCTCCAAAGACTTTTAACAATGATAGATACTGCTTATTAGTAACTAAAATTGACTAGTACCTTTAGTTACTAAAGTCAGAAATGCTACACTCTGGCATCAATCAACTTTAGACAGTCTGAAGACCTCTGCCATGCTATTGTCTCCTTGGATGCTCATATCAAACTCAAGTGGTGGGTATTAATACTCTCACTTCTCAAGGGAAAAAAAAAAACCCTGAAGTGGAACAGTTATGCTAGTGAGCATGTGACCATCCAGGCTTTTATCTGATGGCAGAAGAGAGGACCTCAGGTGAACATGGGGGTGCCTTCCAGTCTGTACCAACAGGAAATCCTCTGAACTCAAGTGTGGGTCACTTTCAAGTTCACCGATAGAGATGATTCTGGAGCCCATGGCTCCACACAGACTCTAGGAAAAAGCATTCTTTATGCTCTTAAATAAGATTTTTATGCTTATTTTATATAACTGTTTCTTGGAGATCAGACCTCAGAGACAGGTGAGTCTTTACAGCCCCAGAAAAAGAGGGAGGGGACAAGTACTTTCTCAACTCTAGTGAAAAGTCATGTTTTACTGGAAGTCAGTGAACACGTTACAAAAGAAAACAGAGAAGACAAATAAGTCTTTTGGATAGACTAGAAAAGAGTAATAATAATAATAATACCAAATTACCCAGGCTCCTCTGTGTGCTTGGACCACTGTGGAGATGCAGCTTGTCTCGTTCTCTCCTTATTGAATGCAGAGGTAGTTATAAAAGCAGGGACTATAAAAGGGAGAATTATGTTAAATTCACGCAGCCAAAGGAGTCAGAAGAAATCCCCTGTCGTGCCTGGCTAAAAGTCCCCGTTTCTAAGCCCTAAGACCTTGTTGCCCGATCCAACAGTGAAATGAGGCAAAGTTACAAGGCCCACAGAACCAAATTAAAGGTTTGTGCCCATGCAGATGACACAGAGGGGCCTGCAGGCCTCTGACAAGCACATTTGTCTGCAGTAACAAAACCGAAACAAAAGAGAGAAGTCAGGAAAAAAAGCCAGTGGGAAATAATAAAAAGAGGTAGGAAAGTGAGGAAATAGAGATAATAAGAGAAGAAAATAACAAGAAATAGAAAAAGAAAAGACAAGAAAAATAAAATAAGGGAGAAAAAGATAAAAGGGGGGAAACCCCAAAGAAATGAAAAGGGATGGAAGGAGATAAAATGGACAGTCAGAGAGGAGAAATGAGAAAGAATAAAAGCAAGCAAAGGAAGGAAGTGTGGGTGCTCCCACAGCTCCAGGGCTGCAGCCTGGACCGTCCACCCCTGCACAGCACCGGCCGGGACGGTGCGTCCCCAGGCAGCCCTGGACTCTGACGGCAGAGGTGGGAGAGAAGAGCCAAGAGTCTTTCCTCCTGCCTCTGATCTACTGCACTTCACTTCACTGTGTGGTAAGGCTCAGCCCTGGGGGTGGAAACCAGAGCCTTCCATGTGCTAGGTGAGCACTCTGCCGCTGAGCCTCATTTCTCCTCCTTTGTGGGGGGCAGATGGGAGAATACTGGGGATCGTACCTAAGGTCTTTGCACCCAGCTATATCTTTTTTCTATTTCTTTTTCTCTCTCTTCTTTCTTTCTTTTTCTTCTTCCTTCCTTCCTTTCTTTTCTCTCTCTTTCTTTCTTTCTTTCTTTCTTTCTTTCTTTCTTTCTTTCTTTCTTTCTTTCTTCTTCTCTTTTTCTTTCTTTTTAATTCAAGGCAGGATCTCGCTAAGTTACCCAGGCTGGCCACAGACTCCCAAGTAGTCAAGATCACAGTTGTGCACTACCACACTCAGCTCTTTTTCTACTTTATCTTGTGTGTGAGCCACGTTCCCACTTCCTCACTAAGTCTACAGTTGCATCTGTTGCTATCGGTAGCACCTGGGGGTAACTTCTTGATTCTACACCGATGTCACTTCCAGAAAACAGGGTTTTGCCTCATTCTTCACTATATCCCTTACACACGGACACACTCAATAAATAGCTGTGCAATAAATGGATGAGTAAAATCATGAAATCTTCACCAAAGCACACAGTCCTGTTTCCTTGTGGTCTTCTGTTCCAATAAAGTCATTCATCCCAGGAACCCCAGAGAATGCCAAAATCCTCAGGTGCTCAAGTCCCTTAAATAAAATGTCACAGTATTTCCAAATAGCCTACAGATATCCTACCGTATGCTTTAAATCAACTCTGGATCTTCCTTGGAATACTACCATATAAGCACTAATAAATAGTTGTGATACTGTGTTGCTTCAGGAATAGTGTAGGAAAAGTCTGTGAATGTTCAGAACAGAGGCAATTTCCACCCCAATACTTGCGGCTCTTGGTTGGCTGATTTGCAGATACACAGTCTGGATATGGAGGGCTCTGTCCTGAGCCCTGCCATGGAGTCAGCTCAACAAACCTTCCTGCCTTTTATTTCAGGAACTGGTCAGCCTTGCAAAAGGCAGAGGCTGATGATGGCTCGTGAGATGCCAAGGTCATCATCAACATGGGCAAATGGCAGGAGGGCACTGGCTGGGAAAAATGATGCCCGGAGCCTGTGGGCTAGTTTATGTGGCTTCTTACTGCCACAAGAGGGCAGGCCTCAATTCTTTTTTAGATTTTCTTAACGAACAGTCATTTTTTATTGCAAAACAATAAAACAATAGGGAATGTAAAACAAGAGCAGACTAATAATGCCTAGTCACTCATTCCTAAGACTTGCAGGCGTGGTTCCTGCTTCATGTGGTTTGGTGCCCTGTCTCCCCAGTATGGAAACATCCATCCCTACAGCAAACCCAGAGTCCCAGCTCATGGGCTTCTTTCTTACTGCACTGACATGTTCAACTGTTTTCAAAAAAAACCATGTCATGCTTTCTAAATGTGACTCTGGTTTTTGCATTTTCAAAATCCACAAAATTCAGGGGTGAGGACCTGTAGTAGGAGTCTTCTCTGTCTCTCAGACCTAATGATCAGCAACAAAAACATCTAAAGGATTTTGTTTTCCCGTGTGTTTTCAATTCTGTTCTTTTGACACATTTATGTTTATTCACGAAGTGAAGAATAAATGTACTGCTAAATGCTTGCACATTTAGCAGTAAATCATACACATCAGACTAAAATATCCTCAGGATATGTTTCTTTTGTTCAAATCATTTATATGCGCTCCTATTTGTACTGCATGTATCATTACAAAAGTTCAAGGTAACAAACTTCATGGATCGTGCAGAAAAAGTGAGGCAAGGGATGGGGATGCAGCTCAATGTGAAGCCCTGGGTTCAGTCCCCACTGCAGAAAGAAAAACTGCTCAAGGTTCAAATGTAAACAGGGCAGAGACAGGCAGTGCAGAGTTTGCAGATTGCAGAGTTCTGCCATTCTGTGCAGCCTAGTTCTGATCTATTTTCCCTCTCTGTCCCAAATAACCATCCTCCACATGAAGTCAGATTTAAGAAAGGAAACGGGAGAATTTGAACCTCACATTTCTAAGTCCTGAGAGGCCCAGAGAAGGCGGACTCAAAGGGAACGACAGCGGCCCCTTGCGTTTGCAGCCTGCTGCTGGCTCACAGAGTGATTTCCTGCAGGCTTTGCAGAAACTTTGAAGAGTGTGAATGCCAGTTTTACTCCTCAGACTCAGAGAGGTGCCGTGAGGAGAAAAGGGCTAGCACAGAAGACGTCTTCTGTCCTCTAAGACTCAGGATCCGTGCTTCACGGCCTGTGATGGTGGCCCGTGATGAAAGTGAACCAGTCACTCGGCACCCTGCCTGCTCTCCCTCCCCACCCCTGCAGCCCCAGGGCTGGGATGGGGGCACATTCTACTGCAAGGGTATCCTCCCCCTACACCGAGTCTCTCGCAAGCAGACCAGGAGCCAGATGGCCCGGAGCTCTCCAAACCAGCGCCACTTTTTAATATGCCCCACACATTTAACCTTCATTACTTAAGAGTGGTGAATAATTTAGAAATTAGTTATGCCTGCGGTCCCACTCCTGCTTACGTGCAGAAACACGTAGCTGGGTGCGCTGGGACAAACTCTATCCATAAATGTTAGCTCCTCTTCCGTTCCCCTTCCTGACAACAATATTCTAATGTAATACATTCTCTGTTCACAGGCCATTTGCCAACTTTGCTGGCAATCTATGAGCCTGACATTGTTCAGTTTTACAACAACTTCTACTTCTAAAGGCATGGCACCACACGTACTTCCTTTGAACATGAAAGTAAATTAAATTTGCCTTAGGAATTTCGTAAGCCCTTGGACACAATAGAGTACCACAAAAGCGCTGGTCTGTAGATACAGTACAGAAGAGAATTAAAGGGAAATCTGACAAATAACAGCTACCTGGAAACTTACAGTTCATAATAAAGCACACCGATCTCCATTTAGGAGGAAAATTCATATGACTATCAGTAATGCCCAACAAATTCAGTAATTCAGGTATTTACCTCTGTTTTTGTGAAAAAATGCAATCACAAGGGTTAAATGAAACAGGAAAAAATCCGCAGCTATTATTTGCTCATTAACAAGACAGTTACACTGATTGTGTTTCATTCACTGGCTTTATGGAACCTTTATTTTTCCACTTAGTAACCAGAATCTCTAATCACAGTTTTCAAGCTAGTGATGATGGTTAACAGGAAAACAACACGAAAAGGGGAAAATTCATGGGTGTAGGGCCACCAGGGCCAAGTTTACATTCTGAGAGACTTGACAAGTGCTGTCACTTCCCAGAACTCTAGAGGCCGCCTATGTAAATAAAGGAGAGTCATCTTGTCCATCTCCCTTCAATAGAGAGAATCATGGCCCCAAAGAGGTCCAGAACCTATGGATATGTTGTGTAACATGGCAAAGAGGAATTAAAGTTACAAATGAAATTAAAATGTTTAAATAGGAAGAGTCTTCCCAGGTTATCTAGGTTGGCCCCACAAAATCACAAGGGACTTTAAAAAAAATCTAGTCATAGGGAGATGTGGCTGCCGATGAAAGGCACAGAGAGCCAGTGCTGCCAGCTGTGAAGACAGGAGAAACAGCCAGGAGGAAGGGACTGAGATACTAGAAGGCTGTCTAGTTACACTCTTCTGCTTTTCTCTAGAATCTGCTTAAATTTTAACATCCTTTGCCTTTGGTAGGCTAAGAATTTCCCAATTAAAGCCTAATTCCATTAGTCTTAAACAGCTTTCTCTTCTCTGCTCTGGTGTTTTACCATATGCAACAAATAGAAGCTAAATTGTACATTCAAGGCTTTGCTTGCAACTCTCCTTAGCTAAATGTGCAAGTGTGGGTCATCGCCTTTGAGTTCTACTTGTCATATAACTGCAGGATACAACCTGCTCTGCTTTCTCTATATTAAGGATCCCCCTTCACCCATGAAAAAGTAAGGACATAGATACCCCCTTGAGCCTTCAGAAAGGAATACTGCCTGCTGACACCTTGGTTTGGGTTCAGGTGGACCTGTGTTGGAATTCTGTCACACCAAACTGTAAGACAATTGATGTGTGCTGTTTTAAGTCTCTAAATTTCTGATGTTATTATTGCAGCTGTAGAAAACATGCACTCTGTGGTAGGACTGCTATGAAAGAGTGAATCAATAATGTCTATAAAAGCTAGCTGCCCTGCAAAGGTTCGTGTGCTATGCAACAAAGCCCCCTGCCCTGTGAAAAGTCTGGGGGAGCTCAAGGGACGAGGTAATAGGTGTACAAGAGACCAAGCAGCAGGCCCGAGAGAACCCAGGCTTATACATACTCTCCTTCTCTGGGCTCCCACACCAACCTAAGCTGCATCTCTGTGTCACAGTGCTCAGCACCCTGAGTCATTATGAACTATGGTATATTTGTTTTGAAGTCTGGATTCCTAAAACATAGCACAGTACTGGCATGTGGTAGGTGCTTTGTGTTAACTCAGTGAAATAAACATGAAGGCACAGAGCTGGGCATGGTAGCACACATCTACAATCCCAGAACTAGGAGGTTGAGGCAGGAGGCTTGTAAGTTCAAGCCCAGGCTGAGCATCTTAGCTAAAAGAAGCTATCTAAAGATGCTATCTTATCCTATCTAAAAGATAAATAAATAAATAAATAAATAAATAAATAAATGGACCAGTGCATTAACCCAGCACAAAACCAGCACCTCATGCCACCAGAAAAAGAAAAAGAAACACAGGAGCTAGAATGGAACAAGCCTTGAGGAACTCACTAGATCAGATATGTGTGTTATTGTCTCTTCTTTTCTCTTAATTGTCCATCATTTTCTAAAGTGTATTCCAGGAACACTAGTGATTTTAGTGAGATGCCTCTAAGAAAAAAGTTATCTAATCAAATGCAGTGGGAGCACATTGCCTACATTATTTCCCTCTTACAGCGTGAAAATCAGTATATACATATAACATATGTAATTGTGTGTGGGTGTGTATCACTGTAAGTTCTGAAAAGTTCTGTGGTAGAGAAAATGAATGCTCCTTTTGATGCACTATTATCATAAGAGAGAATGTACTTTGGAAACTTTTGCCAGCTGTGATACAGGCAGGGCTCTGTATCCACGCCCAGCCTATAGCAGAGGTCCAGAAACTGCAGGAAGCAGTAGAATCCCCTGGAGACCTTGCTGCAGTGCAGAGTGCTGGGCCCACCCCAGAGGTTCTGACCCATGGCCCTTGGTGGGTCTCCATGGATATGATGCACTTGCTCCTGGTCCAGGGTCCTCCTTTTCTCCCTGGGCAGCATGTGACAGGAGTCATCCCTCCCAAGACACCCGCAAGGGAAGGGGGACCTTGGAGACCAAAGTCAGGGCTAAAAATGTAGAGATTTCTCCTCTTTCCAAACCAGAAGATTATTATTTTATGTTATAAAGAAAGGTGACTGAGTACAGATATCTCCTGCTAGTGAAACCAAAGTCGCTAACAACTTCTTTGGGTGAGGACAAATGACTGCTTGCTTCAGCACAACCTCTTGGTAAAGTGTGGTGACAGGAGTGTAAATTAGGAAGCAAGGACATCTGGCGAAAGGGAGATCCACACTTCTTGGCAAAGAAGAGGCCCCAGAGGCTAAGCAGGGCTGTACTTGTATCTACCCAGGGCCACTCTTAGGGAGTGTGGCTCCTGTCTGCAGATGTCCTCCTCGGGCGGGCCGGGCCGTGTTTCCCTAACCTCCTCTTCTGGACCCTCCTGTGGAGTCCTTCTGTTCTAAAGAGGCCGTGGCTTTAGAAGCAGTGGGAACAATGTGGGAAGAATCAATGATGTCTCACAACAGTCTCTTCCCCAAGCTGCTTCTGTCGTGTTCCTGAAGAGAACCTGATTGGAGGAACTGTGATCTGCATCTGCTTCCCTGAGCAGCCTCTCTGGAAGCACTAAACTACCCAAGATAAAACAATACTGTTTTAGCAACAGGATGCTCCAGGCGCCATTCATAGCACAGGAATCTTTTCCGATCACAGAACTGATTACAAGGAACCTGCAGAAAACACCCCAGTGGCTTTCAAGGCTCTGAAAAGTCCAGGGTGCTGTCTGTCTCCACAAGCAGCCTTCACTCAGTTCTCAAAGGAGCCCCCGGGGTTATGTAAATGAACCACAGGTTACCCATTTCCTCACCACAGCCTGAGACTCCTGCATCAAAGTCAAATCTGGTTTTTTAAAGGGGAGTCAAACAAGCAGATTTTTAAGGCCTGCTCTGCACACCTGTAATACTGTTCCCAGTATCTGTTGGGCTTTAATAAGACAGGACCTTCAGAGCCCAACCTCTCCCAGCATAGTGGCGCATCCCTGTAATCTCAGCTACTAGGGAGCCTGAGGCAAGAAGATTCCAAGTTTAAAGCCAGTCTGAGCAACTTAGTAAGATGCTGTCTCAACATAAAATTTAAGAATAAAATAAAATTTTAAAAGGACTGGGGATGTATTCAGTGCTGCCTGAGTTCAATTTCCAGTACTGCAAAAACCAAAAGCAAAAAGATCTCAAGTTAGCTCTGTTCTTTGTGGAGTTTTTGATGTAGAGACTTCCTGCTATGTCTTAGACATCACCAAGACATATAAGGTCCCTTGTAAATCCTCCTGTCTTAGAAGTTCCTGTGCTATCTCCTCCTGCTGCATACTACCCCATCCCAGCCCCACTCTGTCTCCTTCCGGACAGACCATGCTGAGAGGATTTGTTCTTTCCCACCACTCCAAGCACTGACCAGCAGGCCTGGTGTATCACTGCCTCTCCTGCTCATACCTTGGCTCCTGATCATCCCCACATCCCTCAGCCTCCTACACCGGACAACCAGGTTTGATCTGGCTGCCACAGCAGCTCTGTACTTCTCAGCCCATCTGCAGGGAAACTCCTACCCTTTCTTCTCCCTAAGATCTTTTTGTTTGTTTGTTTGTTTTTGTTTTACACCGGGATTGAACTCACGACCTCGTGCTTGCCAGGCAAGCACTTATGCCACTGAGCTAAATCCCCAGCCCTCATCTCCCTAAGATCTTACTAGACTTGCTGAAGGCTCCACAAACTGTTCACTCACCTAATACCAGCTGTACCAGATGCCACAGCTGTCCATTTCTGGGATTAATTTCCTGGGGCCATATTATTGCGTCCCTCTTTGTTAGATCGTGACCTATGTGAAAGCAGTCTCCGCACGGACTCTTTCCCTCACTATGGCCTGGGTGCCCAGCCACACGGAGCACCATGTAGATTCTCGGTAAGCATTTGCGTGAGGAAAAAAGAAGAAACTAAATGACTGATGCAGGTTGTGTTGGCTTCAAAGTTTCTCCACTCCTATGAAAAACACAAGGTCTTTGCTATCGCATTATGTCAGTGTTGCCTTCTTGTGTTCAATCCAGGTCAGTCCATGGATACTAGTTCATTCTTTCTTTCTTTGTAAGACTCAAAGAGTTCCTGGTCATTAAGGAGCCTGCTTCTAAGCCCACTGCTGGCTGCTTCACAACCAGAGTAATTTTTTAAATCACAAATCAGATCACACACAAATCAGTCCTGTCAGCTGGAGAAGAGAGGCAGGTGTTTTCAGAGAATCAGTTGATCATCATTCAGAAATGTATCTTTTTTCTACCATTTGTGTTTGTGAGTGTGCAAAAAATAATGTGCAAATTTAAACTTCTGCCTAATGAAGAATCACAGTGGAAGTGAAGTTCCCAGCAGGCATGAAATAGCATCATCCTATCGAACTTACTTTATCACCTAAAGGCCACACGCCTGGAATGCTGGGAGTGTAGCTGAGTGCTAGAGCACTTGTCCAACTGTGCGGTCCTGAGTTCAAGTCCCAGCACCGCTGGAGGGAGCAGGATTCCACACATGTGGCTTATTTTATTACTGGGCCCATGCAGAGGGAGAATAGGCCATGGGGTTAAAAACACACGCAGAGGAAAGCCAGGGAGAGGGAGGCTTTTTCCAGCTGGCCATCAGCTCCTCCATTAAGCGTTTCCTGAGCTTCCTATCTCTTTTGGGCAGGCCGGTCCACCCCACTCCCTGCAGGGTGTGGAACTTTCCCTGCATAGCCTGTGACCTTTTATGGAATGAAGAGGCCAAGAGGTCAGCAAAGAGCCCAGCCCAGCCCGAGAACCCGGTACCGAAGGCGTGCCCGCAGTCCCGGCCCAGCTTGGAGGAGTACTCCAGGCAGCCGGCGCGCTCCTCCAGGGGCGGGCAGGGCGCGCCGCCGTTCTGAGGCTCCTGCCGCACCGAGCGCCTCCGCACGCGGGTCGTCGGCTGGCACTGGTCCGCGCAGCCACTCCAGGGGCTCCACTCCCCCACGAAGCACGGGCGAGCTGCAAAACAAAACCGCGGGGCGCTCACCTGAGTCCGCCCAGCCAGCGCCCCGGGCGGTCCCGCCAATGCAAACAGAAAGTTTAGCTCAGGGAAATTTGACTTTGAGCAGTGGACTAGCAAAGCCGCTGCGGGTCCCTGCTGACAAGGTCTCCACTTTGGGTAACTGGTAACAGGGGCCTCTGAGAGGCAGGGGGAGATCCTGGGGTGCCTGGGGGTTTTTGAGCCAGGCACACACACCCAAGCAAATTCCTCCAGGGCACTTCCTCATCCTGCAGCCTCAGATAAGATCTTCTCTTTTAATTTGTCCTATTATCTGGACCTGCCATCACATTCTTTTCTTCCTTTTTCAGGTCGTTTATTTTACTTGCTCATATTTATAGGGTACACTATGATATTTGGGTACATATATACGCAATGACCAGATCCTGGTAATTGGCAATCCACCATCTCAGAGGTTCATTTCTTTGTGTTGGGAACATTCCGGCCCCTTTCCACTACCTATTTTGAAACGCACTATTTATAGTTACCATAACTGTTATAGGCCATCAGCAGTTACTTCTATGAACTGCACCCCGGTACCAGGTAGCTGTCCTCCCTTCCATCTCCCCGCCAACACCAGTCCATTTTTACTATAACAGAATGTATCTTCATTGTAGAAAACATAGTGGGGTTAGAAGCATAACAAAGAAAACACACTTCACCCAGCATCACTTACCCCAGTTAGTTCTCAGCAAATGTGTCTCCAACAAGACACATGCCGTCGGGCCACGCGCAGGGACCCCTTTTCTTTAGACTGCTCCCATTTGTTCTGTTTTCATTCTCATGGCTCACAGAGTCATAAATCGTGAGAGCTGGAGTTAGGAGGTGAGCTGGTGACCAGGGCCCGGGGGAGCAGGGAGCGCTTGCTGCCACACATGCAGAGGCGGAGGAGAGCAAGGCTCACGCTATGTCCCCAGGTCTTGTTCTTTCTATACTGTGCTAAACTTCACACATTCGTTAGACCTCAGAGCTGCCCTGGCCTCTGGCAGCCACCATGTGCTATGTCCTGGAGTTCAGTGACAAGTTTTAGGAGTCACTTGGTGGACAAGTTGAGGCAGTCTCTTTCCTTGATTCTGAAGTCTACTTACCAAATCTGAAGATGGGATTTAAAACTGCAATTTCTTCACAATGACTATAAAATCAACTGGTTTCACATTTAACTTTCAGATTGAAAGGCCTAATGACTCTTTTAAAAGGACTGTAATGAGTTTGTAAATTGAATTATTTGGGGACTTGAAATGAAACAGACAAAAAGAACAAGAAGACAGATGTTCCCTAAACTAGATGCCAAAACTTTCTTTCCCCACAAACTGAGACCGAATTTCCTGACGGCCTACCCTCATACATTCGAGTTCATAGAATCCCTCTGGCTTCTTTGAGACCTTGACAGTCTATAGGTGAAGATTTAGTTCACCTTTCAGCAAACACTAGTGTAGGGTTCCTGGTTGAGGAATACAGCACACAGCTTACCCTTGATGTGTAGAGTCACACACAACATAAATGTCTGTTGATAAAATTTCGATTCTATTTTAATACATGTATTACTTCATCATCTAAAACTCATAGCCATGACATGTCCACTACCTAAAGAAGCAACACTGAGCCACATTAGTATTCATTCCTAAGGTCCACCATGCATACCTCCTTTGTCCAGCACATATCAGGTGATTTCCTGCTCTGATCATTTCCTGTTGACCCCTCCCTTTTTTATTTCATTCTGTTATTTCATTGGTCATTTGAACTGAATACATTTAAATACCTATCGCTGCAGACTGGGACTGGTTAAGAAAGACTCCTTCAGTTCTTAATTCTTTCAGTACCTCACTTCCTTCCCCAAACCTCTTCATTCTTGAGTCCAGTTGTCCCTGGTCTGATATGTTCAACTTGGACAATACTTAATGATATATTTGGTTTTTAAATGCATTTATTTCAAATATTAATATTTGGACATCATTATAAAATAAAATTTTGCCATGACATTAACTCAAAATTGAGTACTATGGCTGCGGATGGTGGCACATGCCTGAAATCCCAGCACTCAGGAGGCTGAGACAGGAAAATTGCTGTGAGTTCAAGGCCACTGTGGGACACACATTGAGTTCAAGACCAACCTGAACTACATAGCCAATCCCTGTCTCAAACAACAAGCCACCCAACAATAACAAAAGAATTAGGTAATATGGCTTCGGGTTAGACTCTATTCATCGGTAAAAGATGTCAATGGAAGAGTGTTGTGACGGAATGTAGCCTGTTGGGGTTTCATCCATTGTGTCTCATGTCCATGTTTACTTTATATGATTGGGTCCTACAATTGAAGTCCTCAAAATCAAAATCATTGTATGGATTGTTGTTTGTGGTTCGCAAAATGCTATTTCCTGTTTTTCCAATTCATAACCTTAAAATTCCCATAAAGAGCTGGGTGTGGGGTCGGTGACTATATGCCCAGAGACTTGGAAGGCAGAGGCAAAAGAGTTACTTGGTCCCTGCAGTTGTTGATCAAGCAATATAGTCAGACTCCACTTTGAAAAAATAAAATTAAAGCCCCACTAGGACAATAAAAATATAGGGTCCAGGACAGTGGCTTCATTATAAGACAAAATGGGGAAAATATCACATAGAATTATATGAATAAAAAGGTGCCACAAAATATTTTGTGTTGGAAGATTAATCTGAGTATTTTTTTCTTCTGCACCATTCTATTCCTGATTCACTTGTGAACTTTTGATTATTTGGATTACAAACCATCAAAAGATCATAAAAGATCTTTGGCCACAGAGGTTATAGGAAGTACAGGAACTTCAGACAGATTTATTACTACCAGTCCTACATCACAGCTGCATGACACAAATTTCCTTTTGAACTATTTCATTATGTTCTTGTCTCTTTTCTCTCTACAGCTTATCTCATTCACATCTACGCTCAGCATATCAAAAGTCTTTCTTCAAATGAGAGAAATTTCTCAATTTCTAGGTCTAATTTCATCAGTTGGTAATGAAGCCAGTCAAATTGAGAAAAAGCGATATGATCTCCTCTGTCTCCAAGCCTGTCTTTCCTTTCCAACTGCTTACTAGATAGGTTTCAAGCCATCACTCCACCTTTTTCAAGGGAAGGAAGCCTAGAATTAATGGATGCCAGGAATCTTGGGAATTCTTCTTTGTTTAAACCCAACCTAATATTCAGGTTGGGTTTCCCTATGATGTTTTGACTGCAAGTACTTTATCTGTGAGGTGATCCCCAGATGTCCCATAAAGAGACACCGAAGGAGGAGAAATAGAGAACAGAGACATAAAGGGACATCTGAGCTCCTGTTGCAGGCCTGGGTGCGCCTCTGACTCTCAGCCCACTGGAGAGTGAGACAGCGGATCGGGTGAGAGTGAAGGAATGATCTGTTTCTTCTTGATTTGTCAACTGGTCTTCCTTCCTCAAGAGCCTTCTGATGTATCAGATATCCCCCATGGCCACAGCAGAATGGCCAACAGAGAAGCTGTAGAGTTCAGTCATCAGCCTACACACAGGGGTAGAGTACGTTTGCATGTGGTCTTACAGGGATAAAGAGTCATATACTAGCACAATCCCAGAGGAGACTTTAAAAGGTGAATCATTGTTTTGGTTTTTTTTTTCCCTTTGAAAAATTCCCTCATTTCATTTGGGATGAACTCTAAACCCCTGCCATGGCCTACCAGGTCCCATGTGACCTGGCCTCTGCCTGACCTCCACTTCCACCTGGAACTTGACACGACCACCCACCTCACATGACCCCCCACCCCACACCCACTCTGTTCCATGCTCCAGCCACACTGGCCTCTTTAAGCATTGAACACAACAAGTCCATTTGCACCCTGAGACCACTGTACACACTTCCATTCTCCCCACAGTGAGCATGGCTGGATACTGTTCACCCTTTAGATCTGAGTCTTTCTCTGGCCAGCTTGTCTAGATAGTCACCCAGCACCATCCACACCACACACACATACACAGAAAGACATGCACACACACATTTCCTCTTGGAGCTTGACATTCCTTGCCTTGCTATAGCTCTACAATTCCTAATTATATGTTTGCTTAGTTTATTGTTGTTCCTGTCAAGGACTATGACCATTTTTTATTTCTAGCCTGGTGCTTGTCCCATGGTAGGTGTTCAAGAAATATTTACTGAATTATGAATGGATGAAATGGCATTCATCAAGTCCTCTTCCCTGAATAATGTTCTACATGACACTAGTCTGCTCCATCACAGCACTGACCATAAGGAACAGGAGTGGAAGGACCAGGGTACATCAGAAACCCCCACAGCCAAAAACACAGGGATTCTCAATCCAGGCCAGTGTGCTGTGGGTTCTCCTGGAGGTGGCAGCCCCAGAGGGTGTGAGCTAGAAGGAACATTGCTCTCTGTGCCTTCTGTTTACAGAGAAACCCAGTCTTTCTTGGCATCTACAAGCCTTTCAAATCCTCTCTAATCCTTCTACATCTCCTGCCAGTACCATATCTTGAAAGTAATAAGCCCTCTTAATTTTGTGATTTGTGGCATGATGCAGTATTCCCTTTTATTTGGTCCCAATTTTCCTCACTCAAAGTTTCAGTATATGGTGGGAAAAATATTTGTATCTATCTTATCTGGGCCACTCACAATCTTCCTGTTTCCATATGTCCCCTTCCTTTCCAGCACAGACCTCTCAGATGGAGACTCCAGCTTCTGGCTCCCTCTTTCTGGGGTGCTTCCGGTCTCAAAGTTACTACTGGACTTTCTCCAGGTCCACTCACAGCTCAGTGAGTTGTGCCAACAGGACTGGACATATTATTCTCAGTCTGTAGGTTCCAAAGCATAATTTTTCAAAATGTTTTTCTAATGTTTTTCTTGATGATGTCAAATCCACGCATGCACACAAAGCTGCAATTAAACTGCTAACCAGAGATGACTCTTTCATTTTCTAAATATTTGGATTATTTCTTGCCCAGTGTAAGGACTTGTTCTCATTTTCATGTACCAATGCCTCTTTGGTTAATCGCAGAGATCCCAGCACTCTCTGCCCTTTTTAATCCAGCCCAGGCTGCCTGTCTCTTAGCCACCTAAAAGTTTAAGGCCACCCACGACCAAGTGCTTTCTCCCTCACATTGGTAAGTCCAGTCATAGATCAACGCTACAGAAATGTTCTTTCTACACTCCACATACAGCAGTGCCCACTGACTTATGCCTGCCTTTTGACACTCTGAAAGAAAAGCAAAACAGCTCCTTTTTCTCCCAGTATACAGAGACACACCCATCTTCTGCCTGCCACCTGCCTTTGTCTGTGTATCTACCATCTATTATGTCTGTATCATTTACATCTACATCTGCACCTATATCCTTTTCTGTGTAACACATCAAAGCTATTCTAAAAATTAAATGTGACTGTATTGCCCAAAAGCCTGTTTGTCCCACAAAATGCTCCAATATAATGATCAAGTATTTTTTTCTTCTTGCAGAATGCATGTTTTCTGAGACCCAATGATTTTTCTTTTGAGACATTAACTGGAAATTTCAAGAAATCCTGGCAAGGCAATGAAACGGGGTGCCTCATTAGACAAGTGGAATTTTACACACCCTGTAAACCCAAAGGGAAAAAGATAGGGATAAAAATAGACAATGATGCTATCTTTTTTCTGAGCAGCAGGTTTCAGGTGAGTTTTTTTTTCTTTATGTATTTCTCTATTTCCCAAATTATCTCCAACAAATATATTTTTTGCCATCAAGGAAGAAAGCTAGTATGGCAGTGTTCTCTAAAGTTATGGGTAACAAATACCCCCAATGACTTGCATGGTTTTTGACAAATATTAAGCGACATCATGATGGCTATCAAGGATTTCAAAGAAAACCAGGTGTACAGTTCAGTAGCAGAGCCATGTGTTTAGCCTGGGCTTGATCCCCAGCACCCCACCAAAAAAACCACGGTGGTGGTGGTGGTGATGTGCAGAGTGGGACACCCGCTCCCCAAAACACAGACTTGATGGAAAGATGGCCCATCCATCCCACAGGATTTATTTGGGGCCTATCCCGCAAAACAGTTTCTCACAAAGCTTTGTTTCTTTGAGCAGAAAAACAATGTTTAAGAGGCACGAGCTCTGGATCCAGATTTCCTGGGTTCGGACGCCCCTGTATCACTTATTAGTGGTGTGGCTTTTGACAAATTATCTAACCTCTCTGTACCTTGGTCACTTAGTCCATAGTAAGACCAAAATGGAGAATGACATCAGCGGATTGGAAGACTCTAGTAAGTTAACAGCTATGGAGTGCTCGGGAGGGTGCCTGGCACAGAAAAAATGCCAGCTGGTCACCAACAGCTTCATCCTCCCTCACTGCACAGCTGAGGGATACGACCAAATGCTGCTAAGCCAAGTCCAGCTCCAGGCCCTGCTCTGTTTTTTCAGCAAAGGTGAAGGAAGAAAAATCCAAACAATGCCCTGCACATAGCTCTGGCTCAGGTACAGCCTCAGTTTTCTTTATCATCACACACTGAGACATCTTTTCTCTACGTTGAGTTTTGGAGCCTTTATTTAAAGCACATAGCTCCTCTTCCTTCCAGCAATGATGTCACAAGACTTCAGTCACCTTGTTTACTGGACTCCCCATAAACCTAAGAGAACCCCGGTCTATAGAAGCTACTCAGTTTTTGTCCCGCACTAGTGGAGATAATTATTACTCTTCCCTTCAGTGGCTCCCCATGATCCAGTGCACCACAGAGTGCAGCAGGTAGACCTTAGCATGCAGACTTTATGAACCCAGTCTGTGAATTAGAGATGTGGTAATGCAGCCAATAACTAGGTCTTTTCCAGAAAGTTCTCCCAGGGCAACTGGAATGCGTCTGTGCCCTCTTCTACTTCTGCCTTTTCCAAGTCAGGGACACCCAGTGGAAAATTAATTAATTAATTATTGGTAGGCAGGGAAGGGACTTTTGGTACCTTGATTGATGTTAAATTCAGGTAGTCATCATAGTAAGATTTTCTGGGATAATTCATTTCAGAAGAGATTTCTTTATTCTACAGCTTTAATAACAGGATTTTTTTTATTGTTTTATGATACTGATGATGAAACCCAAGGGCTCACAAAAGTGCTGCTCTGGTACTGTGCTACATCTCCAGACCTTCTTATTTTTTATTCTGAGACAAGGCTGGCTTCAAACTTGCAATCCTCCTGCTTCGGCCTCCCAAGTAGCTGGGCTTACAGGAATGTGGCACTGCACTGAGTTAATATTTTTATTTTTACATGAGAAAAAACAATAAAAAATTTTTCTATTTAGAAAAAGAACTGCCAATATTTCATTTCTTAGCTACATTCCTTCTAAAATGTACTTATTAAGATGGAAAAAGCAGAAGAAACAAAAATAAAACATGCTTAGTTACACTGATGCAGTTACAGTTTTCATTCACATAGAAGATAGTATCAATCAAAAGGCTTTGAGCAGCAACAACAGTTAATATAACCTGAAAGAAGAGATTCTAAGAGGCAGAATGGTCTTAAGTATACCCAGTAACTGTGGTACTGTGAATCTTGATATGTCCAAGAATATATACTAACCACGAACTGGCATTCATAGTGTGGCTGGTGGCCACCTAAAATCAGACAGCGTGGATTCAAAGTCTGAGCTCTACTGCTCTTTCACACAAACCTGAGCTGTGGGAGCCCTTGGCAAAGCTCAGCTCTGACATCTGTAAGAAGCTAATATAGCCAGGTACAGTGGCACATGCCTGCAATCCTAGCTACAACGCAGTCTGTGACAGAAGGACCACAGGTTCAAGGACAGCTGGGGCAGTTTACTGAGACCCTGTCTCGAAATAAAAAGGATTGGGCATGCACCTCACAGGGAGAGCACCCCTGGGTTCAATTCCCCGGTACCACAAAACAAACCAAAACAAATGCTGGTGCAGGTCAGCCCAGGCACTCAGGGTAGATGCCTTGTGTTGAGTGTCTCCTCCCCAGGTCTAGGGGAGACCCTCACTAAGCATGCTAATTGTTATGAGGCAAAATATATTTATACGGCATGGAATTTAAAAAATTATCAACAGTCTTCTATCAGTTCAGGGCAAGTAAGATTGTTATCACCAGATGAATTAGGAAAAAACAAATTTAAACCTTAGCAGTTTTTGGACTTTGGACCTGTCAGTTTTTGCACTCAGGAGCTGTGGCACAGAACTGCCTTTCTTACAGAAGTGTTGGTGAGATGAGCCATGTATATATAAGGTAGGGGTACAATGAAAACTATATATGACTTAATATTAATATACATTTTATTACGTTGTCATAAGATTATGTAAATACTTAACCAAATACAATGTTCACTGGTGTCCACAAGAGCTGACCGGCAGTACATGTGCGTCAAAGTGCCCATTGTGCTCTGGGCCCAGGCTTTCCAGGCATTCCCCACTGACAGTCACAGCAGCTGGCTGTATTCCTGTCCTTCTGCACAGGAGCTGAACCTGGTCACAAAGCTAGTAGAGGGCCGGGCAAAGATTGAACCTAGCATTCCCTCACATGAAGGGCAAAATTGAGGCCTCTGGGTTACTTCCAGGGAAAAAACTCACAAGTGAACAATAAATACTTTGAAGGAAAATTTCATGAAAATGATAGAAGTCTTCATTTCAAGATTTCCCCACAGCCAGCATTCCACTGCCCAGGCAGCTCTGGACAGGCAGGCAAGCCCAGGGCAAAGAAGCCCCAGGCAAAGAGACTATACACAGCCCTAATGGTCCAGCCCAAGGAGGGCAGCTTCTGGGGGCCTCAGGGCCTTCCTCTCCCCTCAGCTCTGCCAACCCAAGCACATGCATCTCAACACCTGGCCAGCTTCCCATTGTCTCTATTTTCTTCTTCCCTTCATGAGAAACTTCAGGCACAGAAAACTTATAGGAGCCTTTTCAGCACGGAGCCGCTTCTGTCTAGGTCTGCAAGGTCCTCAGCTGACCCCCTGGGAAAGTGCCTTTAGGGTTCCCAAATATGCTCTTGCTGAGTTCTATCAGACACCATTTCCTTTTGTGGCCTCAGCTCTTTCATTCACCACCCAGAGCTTTTGTCCTGGGTAAGCACTTGCTAGGATTTGTTTCTCAGCTCTTTATAAGAGAGTAAGCTCACCTCATTTTCTCTGTACTCACTCACTAAATCAAAACAACTGCCTCTTGGTTTTACTATTTTTGCCTCCTAGACTAAAAATAAAGGATTTCTTTGTAACCAAATCAAGACTTAGAGGGTTTTTGCAACTCACCATAGCACTGTGAGGCCTCATCAGACAGCAAGATCCTCTCGCTGCATCCGCCTTGTCTTTCCCCATCCCTGCAGGTCCCTGAATCTTTCCAAATCTGGCCATGTCCTCCCTCTGTCCTCCTCACAGTTTCAGCCTCAGAGCCCAGCACAGGTCTGGCACACAGACTGACCTCCGAGGTAATCCTTGCACAACGACTTTAGGCTTCTCTCCTAGAGCACCCCACCTGCCCCTTCTCCCAGAGAACTCTTGCTCATCCTCCAGGTCCAGGTTGCCCATGACTTCCTCTGCGAAGTCATCCTGAATTCCTAGAGTTGTTCAAGATCACATCATAGACCACCTATGTGGGTAGCAGCTCCCCCTCACCTGCAGCTTCACTCTCCATGGTGTCACATACCCACAGTTAACCACTCTGAAAACACGGAATGGAACGTTCCAGAAATAATTCACAAGTTTTCAACTGCACACCATTCAGTGTAGCACGATGAAATCTCATACTGTCCTGCTATGTCCCAGCTGGGACATGGGTCATCCCTTCATCCAGTGTATTAATATTGTAGACACTACCCACTGATTGGCCATGTAGTGATGAACTCAGTTATCAGGTATGCTGCCATGCTATGGCAGTGTTTTGTGATCAAATAATCTTTATTTTACTTTAAAAAAAAACACTATGTGAAAGAATAATGATGCAAAAGAGGCATCAGAGCATAAAACACGGACGAGAGATTAACCCTGATACTCTGTGACAGCACTGCAAAGGATACAGGAAGAAACACTATAGAGAGGTTGGCACTGTCAGTAGTCTCGAGTATTCACTGGGGCTCTTGGAACACAGGCCCTGCAGACGGTAGGACTACATTGCTCAGCACACCGCATGCCATTTTGCCTGTGTTCCCGGCTGACGATGAACTCCTAAGACGCAAACAGTGCCTCTTCATCATCTTGCCAGCCCTGTGCTTACCTCAGACCTGGGCACATTATCTGCATTACATAAACTCTGTAATAATCCTTAAAATGTGGGTTCGCCCCTCAGGAGAGAGTGACTCTGCCAGAGGCTTGCCTTGAGTTATCCAGGTAACCAGGACACACTGGAGTTTAGGGTGCTGTGGGGAGGACTGTGGAACCCGGCTCAAGTTGCTGCATCTTCTGTATAGCTGACCACTCCACCTTACTTCAGCAGTAAGACACTTCTGCCTTAGAGCAGGAAAGGCAAGGACGCATGTTAAAAAGAATAAATGAATAAACAGAAAGAATAAATGAGGATCACTATCCGTAGGCAAATTATTTGTTATATAATAACAGCCAGGGTCAACAAAAACATTTATTTTTCAACTGTGTGTTTTCAGCATGAGGCCTGCTGACCGGCCTGGCCAGGTATTGACAGCCTCCTCACTTAGTAAAGATGCAGACGGAGGGTCATCCCTACTGGGCTTCCTTTCCTGAAGGGTGGCACAAGGCTGTGTGCTACTCTTCCAAGAAGGTCATGAAGACACCAATGCTGGGATCTTTGAGCCCAAACCCTAACCTGTGTGTGGCTTTGGGGGCAGTGTGATTAGCAGGGCTCAGGACTACTTGATCTAAGGAGCTGGCTTCTTTGAGGCACACCTTGTTCTTTGGGCCTTATACTTACCATTTCTCCCTTTTACCTTTTAATTCAATTGAACTGGTATTTATTGAGCTCTTCAGGAGAAAAGAAACTGTGAGAAACTGTGGAAAATGCAAAGATGATAAATATTGATCCTAAAGGAAAACATCAGATTAAAAGATAAGGACCTGCAAATAAAAATCCTGATCACGTTACAGAAATAAAAACGAATTACAGGAACCTCTTGAATACTTCCTAGGAGGCAACACCTCCAGGTTGTACTACATTTGGGGGTCCAGAGGTAAGGACAACATCAGCCTCCCAAGAACTTGTTCTCCAGAACAAAGCCACTTCTGGGGCAAGCCAGGTACCGGTGGTACAGCACGGGTTCCTGCTCTCCTCATCCCTCTACAGCCGCAAGAATCCCGAGGGTGACAGAAGGCACACTGCTCTGGCCCAGGTCATGCTCCTGGAGCCGGTCAGTGCCTCCAGTCCAGGCCGCTTGTGCCCTACTCAGCAGGGGTTCCTCCCGCAGAGGCGCCCCACACCCTCCGGAGGGCAGCAGCCTTCAGCCCCCCTGCCTGGGCTCTGGTGGGGAGGGGGCTTTGCGCTGTCTAGTGGAGAGGACTGGGCGACTCCAGGGTGTAGCGGGTGCAATGCTGGGCTGGCCCGGGACAGAAGGACTGGGCACACCTGTCTCCTGGGCTGGGGTCTCTGCTGCCACGTCCTGCCTGCCCTGGGCCAGCTGGCGTCGCCCCCGGCCCGGCCACCCACCTGGACACGCCCTGTCGTAGTCGAAGCAGCAGTCCCCAGTGAGGCGGCAGGCTTGGTCGCAGAAGCACGTCCCGTAGACTCGGTCCAACCTCCAGCCGCGGACGAAGCAGGCGGAGTCCCGGCCCGGGCAGCAGCGCCCGGCCTCTGCGCAGCCCGCCAGGACCCCGGGCCACAGCCGCGCCAGCGCGCACAGCGCCAGCCACAGGTGCCACATGGCCGCGCTCGGCGGCGCTGGCGACGCGACAGACCCGGGGCGAGGGCAAGCCGGAGCCGGAGCCGGAGCCCGAGCCCTGCGCTGCCCGCGGACCCGCCCGCCGCCCGCCGCGCCCCGCCCCGCCCCGCCCCGCCCTGCGCCCGCCTCGATCCCCGCGCAGCCGCCAGGTGGCCCCGAAGAGAGGCAGGTGCGCGGCGGGGCCGCTCTTCGCGCTGCCAGCGCCTCCTCACTCTGGGGACAGGGACAGCTTCACCCCAAGTCCAGGACATGCACTCCGACCTCCCAGGGAAGCCCAGTTCTCCAACCTCCGGGAGACCAGACCAAAGACTTCGGGAGACCAGACCAGAAGACCTCTCCTTCCTCCTTGCTTCCTGCAGCCTCCCCTACGAAGGCCTTTCTGCTCCAGAAAACGGCGCTTGGCTTTACTGAAGAGGAATTAATGCATGAGAAGAGGATAAATAAAATCTAAACCAAGTTCTGCTTGCTTTTAAAGGCAGTTTCCCAAAAGACAGCATGTTCCATCCTTAGGAATAACTACCACTTTAATAAAGTGCGTGCCTAACTTTTAATAGGCACCCCCTTTTCTCCAAATGTATTGTTTTATTTTTTTTCCCCGCACCTCACATTTTGCTCACCAATGTGTGTCCTAGAAGGTTTGTTTTTGTGTGTGTGTTTTTCAGTCATTTAAGCTGATATAATTTTTTGTTTTCTGCATTTGTGAACCTAAGAAATCCAACTGAGTTCTCAGACTGATTTCCTTCCTTTCTCATACAAAGACTTCCCATAGAGGGATTTTCCTTACTCATTAGAAAAGTAAGTAAAGTAAAAATGAGAAGCAGAAATAGGAATATAATATAGCAACCAAATATAAAAAGTAAATATGCTGTGAAATGAAAGATTTACTTCTTTATAAAATTGTACCTTGTAAACTAATCACAGATACAGTTTGAACAGCGTAGAATCTAGTGCTTTACTTTATTGCCAAAATTCTCAAAAATGAAAGAGAAATTCTTGTTTGTGAGTTCATACAAATAAAGTCTCAGAACTGGAAAGCTTTTCTGTTTTTCTCTTTGGCTAAATCTCTCTTCCTGTTTCAGTTTAGAGAAATTTAGTTCTTGACAGCTGGAACTAAATAACCTTGCCAGCAAATTACACCCTTTGCTTTTTACCCATGTTAAAGGTTTTATTAGCAGCTTTGTACTAACTCATTCATGTAATTGATCCCTCACACCTTCTCCTGGGCTGCCTGGTTCATGGAATGCCTTTAAGCAGATACTTATTTGGTAATTCCTTAAGAATCTGGAATCGTTCCAGAAAGATGTAAAGGAAAATGACCCACTGGCAAGTTTGTTTTCAGGAAAAAAAAAAAAAACATGAAGTGATGACAGAAAGGGGGTGAGCTTTGGTTTATGAGAGCAAAAATACAATGCCAAATGCCTGCTCAAATACTATATATATGCATTTTTTAACCTCTCACCTTTCTTTCATATTGGGAATGATACCCAGGGTCTTCACTCTTAGGTACATCCCCAGACGTATTTAATTAGTTACTTACTTAGAGACAGGATGCCTCTATGTCACTGAGTCGCCCAGGTTGGGCTTGAACTTGCAACCTACATGTGTCAGCCTCCCAGGGTGCTACGATTACAGGCGTGCATCATTACACCTGGCTCTTTCTTGTTTTGTTTGTTTAATATTCAGACAAAACACAGATTAAAAAAATCAAAAACAAAACCTTTGGAGTTTGTGCTCAGGAGTCCTGGGTTTTGAAATTAGACAGGATTTAGTGCCAGTTTTGATTCTGTGATCTCCGATACCTGGTCTGAGTGTCCATCTCTCAAATATTGACCAAGAATCAGATTGCCTTGAGATTCCTATAAAAACAGTGACAACTGCAGACTGAGCACCAACTGGGTGCTGTCTAGTGCAACCCTAGTGTAATCCACTCACTTCACAATTTAAGCCTAAAACTAAGTAAAAATCAAAGACAGTCTTACTAATGTGCAATGTAGGGGGAAACACAAAATTTAAAAGAGGAAGAAAACTACAAATAAATGACAATTACCTTAAAGCAAGCATAAAAAGGAACTTGTCTCTGGTAAGAAACACTGAAGAAACTCAGTCTCAAGTTCGAGCTTGTGTCGTCTTGAAAGCATCAAGATAAGCCTGTCAGCAGGCCCCGGCAAAAGCACTAGTCCATGCAGGATGAGGCAAAGTCGGGGGGCACTGACATTTAAAGCCAGGCGTTCACCTCCTTACTGGAAACTGGATGCAGGCAAAGGCAACAATGGGCCACTTTGTTTCCCAGGCTGTGTAGATATTTGGACAACAGAAATCATCCCAGCCATCACGCGAATGAATATAGGAAGTAATCAAATGTACCTTACAAGACATCCTTTCTTCTGAAGTATTATCTTTGGAAACTGGCCAGGGTTGGCGAAACTATGGAGGGAAACAGAGACCTACCTGTTCATCTGCGTCCAGAATAAAGCCATTTTAAGACTACTCCCCCTCCACAATCTCACTGCATCCTGCATAACTATGAGGAAAATGTTAGCACCCCCAATTTGTAGATGACAGACAGATTAGACGTGTAGATAGCTGGTGATGAAATGGATCTAGAACTGAAACTGTTCTTCCCCAAACACTACAAGATTCTTCCCATAACTCAAAGCGTATTACAGGAAAGCAAAGTAAAGGCAATAAAATTAAGTACTATGCTAAATACAGTGTGGCAAGTAGTGTATGTGAAATCAAAATGCAAAGCTTTTAAATTCAAGCACTGTAAACGCAAGTTTACGTGTGTATCCAGGTAAGATGGGTAGGAAATAAATGGATCCAGGAAGCTGGAAAGTCTATAAGGGAATCTCTTGAGATTGACAAATGGAGCACTTAATACAGTTTTGGGGCATGTATCAGAAGCAGAATACTGGATTTCTTTCTTTTTTTTATTTAAAGAGAGGGGAAAAATAAAGCAAAACAGAAAGAAAAGGGTAGAAACAATACAGAATTTTTAAAAAAATGAACAGTAAGAAATCACCAGTTGATACATTACATATTGTCTTCCTGGATGTAGTTGTTCAAGTTACAAAATCAAAGCATACAAAGTGGACAATCAAACAGTGAGGCTGCAAACAGCTCCATTCTCTGATCCAACAAAACTTAGCAACATAATTATCAATCCTACACCCTTAAATATACCTGCAGTTATATCCTTTAGAGCACTTGCTTTTCCTCCTTTTGTTTTTTAAGTCCATTATCTGTTTAGTTATATCATGTTTCAGGTTGCTCAGTACCTTGCTGATCTGTTTTGTTGTTGTTATTTACTTTTTAAAATTTTTTCTTATTTATTTATTTTATTTTGAAGGTAGTAAAATACAGCAGAACAAGACAGGGCATCGCCAACTGAGGCAGTGCAGTGAAATTGGCACAGAACCTCACAGCAGGCCACCAGGACAACAGCAATAGGCACAATAGTACATCTGGTTTTCTTCACAATAGCTGTTCCTTCAATGAGGCAGAGCAATATCGAAGGAAATACCGAAATTACAAGAACAGAATATTGAATAGAGCAATACCATTGATCAAAACAGAGCAAAACAGAGATAAAAATATTTGCCCTCAAAGAGATGGCAGAAGAAAATCCCCCTTATTTACTATATCGCATACAGTCAAACTCACAAGACATGCTCAGATCTCTGGCTCTCACTTGTTGGGGGGAGTGTTTGATTCTTAGCCCGCGCCCCGGTAGGCTCACAGCCACCCACCAGAGGGGTGAACTGGCTGCCCATTTTCCCAGTGCCCCAAGGTCCAACCAGAATACTGGATTTCTGCAGCATATTTTGTTGAATATCAGACATTTTAGATTGAAAAATATATCACTATTTTATGTTCTACTAGGACAGAAAAAACCTACTACCAATTAAATTACAATGAGCCCTTGTATACAGATTTTAGCATGGACTTCAGTTTCAGAGCTGTGCATCTTAGAACCAAATACAGAAATACAGTATTTTCATCATTTTACATTACATGATGCCTTTTAAAAAAATAACCCTCTAAGGTAGATTTGTTACGATTCCCCTTTAGTTTAAGCGGGGAATGAAATAAAGTAAATGGCCAGCACAGTGTCCTGTGGGTTCCATTCCAGGCCTCCTGCAAAAGCTGGCCCTGACTTGTTGGTGGAAGTGTTCTCTTACTGGTTGTGAGTTGCCTCTCCAGGCTGAGGGTCGAGGTTAGGTAAAGTCCTTTGAGGGAAGGACTTAGCAGAGGAGCTAGACACATGGACAGTCATATAGCAAGCATATGGTGAGGATGCTGTTAAAGGAAAGAGGAAGATGTCTAGGGATGGAATCTGGGTTATAAAGTTGAGGACTGGGTTACCATTAGTGCCTTCACTTCACTCTGGGAAGGCCCTACCTAGACAGGGTAGTATAAATAATGCCCAAATGTGCAGAGGGGTTTCTAACAGCGCCTCATTAAGGTGGACATGGATAATGTACCATGGCTCATTCTTCCTTTACCACCTTCTAGCAAGCAATTATGGACACAGCTACCAAGGTCTATGCCACCTGTTCTTCTTTGAACAGATTGATTAAATAAAATGGAAATGGATATGGAGTTGGTAGATTTATAAGTTGCTTATAAAATATCCATTCTTTCCTTCTTTTTCTAACAGTCCTGTTTTTCCTTCCGTAAGAAACACTCCTTTCACTCCCTTATATACACAGCGCTAAGCTCTAGGAATGAGACGTCAGGGTCAGTTTCATACTTTGTAGATGAACTGCTCAGGCGTTTGTCCAAAGTGCCAGGGGTTGGGAGGTTTATTCAATAGACATATGGTTTCACCTTTTCCCTTTCCGAGGTGAATGGGGACAAGGTTCACGTGAAGCTGACCCGAGATCTCAGCAGGAGCCAGGGGAGACAGAGCCAGGGAACTCAGGGCTTTGATGACTGACAGTTGAAGTCACACTTCCCTCTTCTCAATCCCTTGCCCCAATAAATCCTCCTTATAATTTACCCTATTTTCATTTGCAATCTCTGTGGCTTAAACAAAAGCACTCATTAGAGGTGATAAGGGAAGTGAAAAGAGATCAGGTTTTAAAGAAAAAAGGTTTGAACTGCCGTGCTGTCACTTAGCAGCTAGCTATGTAACTGGAAGTTAATTACTGTAAACTCTTCAAGCCTTAATTTCCTGATCTACAAAATGAGATAAGGAAAGGATTAAATTATATAATTTATACATGTCTAGTATAGTTCCTGCTATATAAGAATGAGCTAGTAATTAATGGCAATTATTGTATTTGTGTCCTAGACTTTAACACAAAAGACATGCTTTAATTATGGCTAATGATTTCTTTCATAAACTATTGTGTCAGGCTCTATGGTACAATTAAAAGACTTGGCTTTCATTCTGACAAGGGGGGATTTTGAGCAGTTCCTTTAGACCTCAGTTTCCCCTCATATAATTTGATGATGTATACCAAGAAAACCTCCAAAAATCCTGTTAGCTCAAAATAATAATATGTAATTCAAAATTACTGTAGTTAAGTAACAGTACAAGCCACGGGAGAAAGCGCCCGTGTTCTTTCTCTGACCTTGATGGTAGGCTACAAATAATACCAGTAAAGATGAATTTTCAAAGACTCAGTGTCTCTAAGGTGAAGTTAGAGAGCTAATTTGAGATAGATATTTATGCCCACAGATCGGTGACTTGTTCATAATAGTTACTTGTATGCATGCTTATTAGTCAGCTTTTTTTTTTTTTTGGTACCGAGGATCGAACTCATGACCTCATGCTTGCCAGGCAAGTGCTTAAGCCATTGAGCTAAATCCCCAGCCCAGCTTTTACTATTATAACAAACTACTTCTGGCCATTAATTTGTAAACAAAAAAGACTTTTTTTGACCCATGGTTCTGGATGTTCCAGTCCAAGGTTGAGTGATCTCAGTGCTTTCAGCCTCTAGCAAGGGCTGCACATCATGATGAGAGTGGGTGGAACAAGAAGCATAATGAGACATGAAGAAGAGACTGGGTCCTACAGTCCCCTTCAAGGTCACGCTGCCAATCTAAGGTCCCAGCACTCACCATCTAAAGGTCCCAGTCTCTCAACTTCATCACCCTAGGGACTTAGCCTTTCATATATGGACCTTTGCAGGGACACTCATCCAATCCACAACTGATATATACAAGTCAGAAAATTTATTGAAGCAATGACATGATTAAAAAAATTTAAAATCTGATTTAGGAATCAAGAAATGGACATATTTCTTCTGCATGCCTGACCCTGGGAAAACTATCAAATTTCTCAGTGCTTAGAGAATCCCAGTCTTAAAATGAAGGAGCTTGAGGAGCAATATAAGGCAAATGCTGTGCTGACTTAGTAACCTTAAGTCTCAGGCAGATTTCGCATGGCCTGTGCACTTGGAACACTTGTCAACATTTTTTACATGGTAAGAAAAAGCCTAAAGAAGAATACTATTTTGGCCACATTCAAATTACATGAAATTCAAATTTCAGCCTTCATAAACATGGGTGAAACGCAACCAGGCAGTCTTAGTGCATTTTCTATTGCTAGCTGAATTAAAGACCAGACAATTTATAAAACAGGGTTCTGGAAAGTCCAAGGGCATGTCTGCAGTATCTGCTAGGCTTCAGGTGAGGACCTTCTAGTTACACCAGAAGATGGCAGAGGGCATCAGATAATAAGTCAGGGCAGACTAGCCAGTGAGCTTGCCTTTCACAATGAAGCAATTCCCATAGTAGCCCATTCATCCATGAATTTCTCTCCCCTTATTACTCAATCACTTCCCAAAAGTCCCACCACTCAACACTGTTGCACTGTGATTCAGTTTCCAGTGTGTGAACTTTTGGGTGACACTTTCAGTCCATAGCACAGGGCCGAATTTTTTATGGCTGTTTTCATGCCAAAGGGCAGAGTTGAGTAGCTGCATCAGGGAGAAATGGTTAGACAATAAACCCTTAAATATCTATTATCTGGCCTTTACAGAAAAAGTCTGTTAACCCTGAATCAATACATCCAGCTCTAAAGTCCTCAGCATATACACTAAACACTTCGTAAACTACATTGCATTCGTTCGTATGTAAGGAGTTTGCATAAAATGGAATTAAAAAATGAACAAGGCACAGCCAGGATAGTTAACCCTGGCAAACGTTACTGATGCTGGCAAAGCTATGGGTAGTGGCAGGATTAATCCTGCATTGCCAGAAAATTCTGTGGAATTATAAGCAAAGCTGAAAAAAAATGAAAAGGAGAAAATCATCTGGATAACATTAAAAAGTCATGTAATTTTGCTCCTTTTACAGTAAAATAGCATCTGATCCACAGTAGGGATCTTTATAGCAAATTCTTCTTTCTTCCTACATGCAGCTTTCACTGTGTGAGCAAAGGGCATAAGCCTGAGAAGGTACCACACAAACCCAAAGAAATGTGCCCCTTCCAGGGAGAGGAATGTTCCAATGGCTTCTAATTCTGACAAGTTAATGGGAAACGAGCGCACGCCCTGGCTGTGTGGGTGTGGATGTGGTCCATGGCTGCATGCTATGACTTTGACCTTGATCTTTAGACCTTTGCTAGAGAGAAAACATGTTCTTTGCACACAGAGCCTCCAAATTCTCTCATTGATTGGAAACAATGGAGCTGCTCTTTATACTTGGTGCTAGGAACTATATTAAATAATTAGTGCATCTTATCTTGTTGAAGCTTATAGATCAGGTGTTATTATTTTTTTATTGTTGAGATAAAGTTTAATGTTGTTAAATTATTTGCCCAAACTAGAGACATTCAAACCAGTTCTGTATATTTTCAAAGGTCTACATTTTTCTTTTACTTAGAAAGTTGATTGTGTAATTAACAACTGGCTTTCTATTAAAAGTTCATAGACTTTTTGTGATAAATATCTTAACAAATAGGGCACAGGCTTTCTTTCTTTTCTTTTCTTTTTTTTTTTTTTTTTGGTACCGGGAATCGAACTCACTATCTTGTGCTTGCCAGGCAGGCACTTATGCCACTGAGCTAAATCCCCAGCCTGGGCACAGGCTTTCAAAAGAAAAAATATTAAGCTAAGTGTGATGATGTATGCCTATAATCCCAGCACTCAGGAGGCTGAGACAGAAGGATTCATGAGTTCCAAGCCAGCCTGGGCTACATAGTGAGTTCAAAGCAAGCCTGAACTACATAGCAAGAATCTGACTAAATAAATAAAATCTTAAACAGGAAAAAACATCAAATTTAAATAGTTATAAATGCAAGCTTTAAACATGCTATTGGCTTGAAGATGTAATTTTAAAAGTTGTGTGTCTACTTTCAGTTAGTTTAAAAGGATAAAATTATCACCACGAAGAAAAACCATTTTCTAACTTTGTGTAAGATGCTATACAAAGAGAAGGGTACAGCCAATAAATATGTGACAAAATGTTAGCATCACTAGCCATTCAAGAAATGCAAATTAGAACAACATTGAGACTGCATCTCACTCCAGAAAGAATGGCTACCACCAAGAAATCAACCAATAGCAAATGCTGGTGAGGCCATGGGAAGACTAGCTATGTCCATTGTTGGTGGGAGTGTACTGATACAGCCACTATGGAAATAAAAATGGAAATTCCTCAAAAAACTAAAAATAAAAGCTCCATTTGATCCAACTGTTTCCCTCCTAGGTATCACCCCCGAAGAGTTAAAGACATCATGTCACACTGATGCATGCCCATGTTTATAGCAGCACAACTCATAATAGCTCAATTTTAGAAACAACCTATATGTCCATCAACAGATAAATGGGTAAAAAAATGTGGTATTTAGCCACAATAGAGTACTATTTTGCCATGAAGGATAAACTTGAATTATTAATAGGAAAATGGACACACCTTGAGACCATAATGTAAGTGAAGTAACTCAGACACACAAGCTTAAATATTGTATAGTTTCTCTTACATGACAAACTCAATATATAAATAAAATACAAAATAAAAGACAGATATTAGAGGGGAAAAGAGAGGAAAAAGAAGTTATTGTGATCCACTGCAGATCGTATCCAAAAGTGTTCCTCAACTTAGTACAATTTTTTTACATGTTTTATATGATTAACAGAGAGAAGGTTAAAACTAAAGTCACAAATGTGCTAGGAATTTGCATTTAATCAGAGGCAGTGAAATCTAAACTCCATGTCTATGGACCACACTGAACACATGACCTCCGCACAGATTAAAGTCACCAGAAATATTTCCAAGTCCCTGCCTTTGCAGCCTTCTAAGTATTGGCAGGGATTCTGGACCACGGTTTAGCAGTAGTCAGAATGCTCAGCAATGCCCACAGCTTGGCCTCTGTGGCCTGATAGTTATTCCTCTTCCAATCAGCAGCCCCCTCTGCTGGCCAGTTTGGGGAACTGCTGGCAATGTGCTCTCACCTTCCCGCCTCCTCCGTTTCTCCTAACATCTCTATTACACATTCCACAATTCAGTTCATTCTACCTCAGCAGATCTATATTTGTTTGTTTGTTTGTTTGTTTGTTTGTTTGTTTTTAAAGAAAATGGGTTTTTTTTTAACCTATATGAATACATTTGCCTTCATTCCTATATTAGTCTGCTAGGGCTTCTGTACAAAAGCACCACAAAATGGGCCGCCTGAACAGAAGTGCCTCCCGGGTCTGGAGCTCGCATGCAGTCTGAGATCAGATGCTGTAGCTGGTTTCCTGTGAGGGCGTGGAGGGGGAGTGTTCCATGCTTCTCCCACTGTGTTCACCGAGCATCCTTCCTGAGTCCATGTCTTTGTATCCAAACTTTTCCGTTACATGAGGACAGTGTCTCTCCCACATGACCTCATTTGGACACTAGTTATATGCAGGGACCTTATTTCTAAATAAGATCACATTATAGGATATGAAGGTTAAGGTTACAAAATAGGAATTTGGGGGAAACCACCCAACCCATAAAAATCCCTTTTTTCTTTCTTCTTCCAACTTGCTCAGATATTGCCAGGCAGCCTTTTGTTCTCATTCTCTCCTCTATTCTCCCTGCACTACCTTGTCAGCTGGTAAATCAGCCCATATATCATGGGAACGTGTGAGAATGGGTACTTCCAGGGAAAAGAAGGCCGTGCACTTCGAACTTCATTTGAGACATTTGCTTCTCTTCAGAAGATCCCTCCCAGTCCTTCTCCAGTTAAGCCAGTTTGTTTTCTTTTCCTCAGGCACCATCTTTTGGAATAAATATTTCCCATGTGGGGCTTTCCTGCTCCAATCACTCATATTTAAATAGTATCATGTTCTGCTATACTTTCTTTTTATTTTTTCCTGCTATGCTTTCATCATCAGTGTGTAGTATTTCACCTGTCAAAAATAAGCTGGAATCAAAGTCTTTATGAGATAATAACAATTCCTCCTCCCCTCCTCATACTACCCACTGCCCACAGCCATAGTTACAACTATTTCTCCAAGTACTGAGTACAAGCTATGTGCCGGGTACTGTGGTAGACGTCGGAGATACAAACGTGAGTGAGCCATGATGTCTGCTATAGACACACTTATAATCTGGAGAAGAGAGACATAACTAATGCTCTGTGTTATTATACTGATTTTACAAAATAATATGCAGCAAAGAAGATGGGGTGATTAATTAAGCACCAGGAGTCAGAAGTCAGAAGTCCCTGTCCACCAAATAAAGTACCGCCCTCTCTGTGAAGGTGTAATTTCTTCATTTTCTGTCCTACAGAAAAGGGCTTCCTGGCACATTGGAGGTGAACCAAGAAATAGATGGAGAAAGTGAATGTGATGTCAGATGAAGGATCTTTGAATAGTTTTCCAGCCACTCACTACCCTCAGTCCACTGCTGACTTCTCTGAATCTGTTAAACATCCTGGTACGTTAAAGTGCAGGGTTCCATCTTTGACTTAGGGAACATACACTTTGCTCAGTAGAAATAAAAGAAATATTTCTGATCCAGCTTTTAGAAGCTGTACTTCAAGCCTCTTCATCAACTTACAGGAGTCATTCTAATCATCCAGCCACTGAATTGTTGACACACTATTCCATCTAGCCTATAGATACTATTATGAGCTGCACAGTGGCCAGTCATCCATAGAAACTTTAATTTTCTCTTGGCAGCTAGTTTCACATCATTTCCACTTGTACCAATTCTTGAAGATTGTTAGGAGCTGAATTATTTCAGTATCTGCCATATACTCACTGAGCTAGAGCTGGACGCACTCATAAGCAGTGTTTAGACTTACGCTTTTGAAAGAATTATCTCAGGATCCCCATTGTCATTCAAACCATCCAGTCATGGTATCAAATGTCAGAAGGAACTTGTCAGTGTGGTTTTTGTCTCTGAGGCCATGACTTGGTTAGGCTCTTACACATGGGTCCTCTAACTATTTCTCTCATTTGCTTACTATCAGTTAACAGGAGATGGTTTGCTCTGGTGTCGCATAAAGACCCGTATCTTTCTTGGTCTGCAGATTGGTGTTTTGAGGAGTTGTTGGGGTCTTTTTTTTTTGAAAGTAATCTTTTTTATTATTATTATTATTTAAAGAGAAACAAAAGCATGTAAAGGGTAGAGATAATATGGAATTCCAAAAAAAAGATAAACAATAAGAAATCACTAGTTGATAAATTACATTTGTCCTCTTAGAAATAGTTGTTCAAGTTACAAAATTAAAGCATACAAAGTAGATATTCAAACAGTGAGACTATAAACAACTATGCATGCATGAGTCTTTACGTGTATTTCTATTCTTTCTGTATTAGAGGGGAAAACGAAACATAGCAAGACAAAACAAAACAAATTCCTGTAAAACATGAAACCAAAAAGTCATATAAAACCACAGTACAAGGTGATCTACAATGATTACTGTGTTGTGTCTTATTATCTTCAATAGAATTGTCTATATCATCAGTCATAATTGAATATAGCAGTATAATTGAATATAGCAGTACATAACAATATTAGTAAAAATAAAACATTGTAGACAGTATAAAACTTCAAAGGCAGGTAATAATCAAACCAGAGTGGATAGTCTAATGAATCTTGTCATCTTCAGTGCAGTTGCCTATACTCTCAGACTTGATACTATCAATCATAACAGCTTTGAATAAAATCTATCAATACAAAACAGCAATCTAACAAACCGGATTCGATTATGATCAGGTCATGGTAAAACAGTGTAGGTTTTTCAAGCTCTAGATTAAGTTAATAGGAAATTGAGGATGATTACTGTATTATATCCTGTTATTTTCAGGATTACTGTCTGTGCCCTCAAATCTAGTACAGGTAGAATGACTAGAACAGACTATAATACATCTAAGCAGAGTGGTGTGAGTAATGTGGGTTTTAAATCCTGATGCACTATTAACAATATAATGTATCAAGGCCATCTCTGTTAGAGATTCTAGCCATCCTTCTCTGCCTCATTTCTGCTATGCTATTTTTCTGCCTTTGTCCACTTTTCTCCTTCATTCTACTGCCTGCCCCGTTCATTGAGGCCTTTCTGCCACTGTTTCTAAAATCCTGGTATTTTTTTGTCTCTCTCTAGAATGTCCTTTAGTATTCTCTGTAGGGCTGGATTGGTGATCACAAACTCCCCCAGTTCCTCTTTGTCATGGAAGCATCTTGTTTCTCCATTAATTTCTAGTGACAGTTTTGCAGGGTACATCAATCTGGGCTGGAGGTTATTTTCTTTCAGGGCTTGGAATACTTTGCTCCAAGCTCTTGATCTGATGGTCTGTGTCAAGAAGTCTGCCTTGATCTTGATGGGCTTCCCTTTATAGGTAATCTGTTTCTTTTCTCTGATGGCTCTTAATATTCTGTTTTTATATTGAATTTCTGGTATCTTGATTATTATATGTCTGGGTGTAGCTCTGTTTTGATTGTAGGTGGCTGGAGTTCTGTATGGCTCACATAACCGTATGTCATTTTCTTTTTGCATACTTGGGAAGTTTTCCTTAATTATTTCTGTGAATAGCCTTTGTAATTTGCCTGTCTGTATTCCTGCTTCTTTGTTCACATTTCTTATTCTTAAATTGTAGATTCTTTTGTCATCTTCTAGCCTTTGTATTCTCACTGCCTGTTTCCTTGTTATTTCTAAGAGATCTTTCCTTTCATGATCACACATTGCAAACTTGTCTTCAAGTTTTGATAGTCTATCCTTAGTTTCTTTTAAAGCATTTTGCCAGTTTTCAGTGGAGATTTTAATTTCCTGGTAGTCTCTTTGAATCTGCTTCCTGTATTCTATATTTTCTTTATATTCTTTATCAAATGTTTCTCTCCTTTTTTGTGTGTTCCTCCCTTCTTCCATCCGTATCATGCTGAGAGATGCTTCCTGAGAGCATTTCTTTTATTACTCTACTCATATCTTGCTTTACCTGATTTAATATTTCAGTTTTGAGTTCATCTACAAGGTCCTGAAGATATTTCTTTATGTCCATTGAAGCCATGTCTGATGTTGCATGTTTGTGGCACTCAGTCTCCCTTGTTTTTCCCTCTCCTGGATCAGTGCTCTCAGGGTTCTGGGCTGGGGGCCTCCTCTTGCCTCTCTCTCCTGTCATGGTCCTGGCTTCCTCCACACAGGTGTGCAGTTCAGGTTTGTTGGGGTCTTTAAAAAGGAGGTCTTTCAGTCACTGAGCATGCCCCTATGGGGTGATTGTGGATGCTAACTTTTCCCACTTTCTCTTCTTTTTCCTGGCCATGAGGTAAGAAATTGGTTCCACTATATCCTCTGTGCCATTCTCCCTAGAACTCCCAGCAAAGGCCTGGTTAATGCGGCTCTTACAAAGCCTGTTGTTGCACACCTATAATCCCAGCTCTTGGGAGCCTGAGGCAGGAGAATCACTATGAGCTCCAGGCCAGCCTGTGCTGCATAGTGAATTGAAGGCCAGCCTGAAGTACACAGGGAGACCCTGTCTAAGAAAGACATGGAGGGGAGGGGTGGAGCCTCTACTTGACCATGGACTGTAATCTAAAAATCATGAGCCAAAATAAACTTTTTCTCTATAAAATTTAATTATCTTAGATATTTGTTATATAGAGAGAAAATTGAGTAATACAGCTTTCATGTTACCAAAAAAAAAAAAATGCATGATCAGCCAGGGATTTTAGCTTAGTGGCTCAAGTGCTTGCTTGGTAAGCATGAGGTCGTGAGTTCAGTCCCCGGTGTTGTTCTATGTTGCTCTGACCAAAAATCATGTCCTCTGCTCGTGTTCCCAGAATTCTGGTTCAAACTAAGAAATTTCAGAAGGCTAAAGCTGAGAGAGTTAAAGGTCATCTTAGTCATCTGTCTTAGTTTCTTTTCTTGTTGCTGAAACAAAATATCCATACTCAAAGTTAAAGGACAAAAGATTTGTTTGGCTCACAGTTTGTAGAGGTTTTAGTTCATAGTTGAGTGGCTCCAAAGCAAAGTGTCACGGCAGAGGGGCATCACAGAGGAGAAACAGCTCATGGCAGGCAAAAGGCAAAATGCAATAAGCAACAAGCAACTAGCAGTGCCCCTCTTTCTGTTCCTTATATTTTGTCCAGGCTGCCCGGTCTTGGAGCAGGTAACACTCACACCAAGGCGGGGCAACCTTACCCCTAGCATTGCACCACGCAGCAGTGTCCCTGTATAGACTTTGTGACATACAGCTTTGCTTTTAATGCTTCCTGCTCGATTTTTTCCTCTGTTCTTGCTGTCACCTCTCTCTCCATATGATCCATGTTACGGATTTCAATCCTGATCTAAAAATATAGATCAACTGAAGGATTTTCAGGCTACAGTGAGCAGACCTGATTGTATACATATTTTTTCGCTTTTTTTTGTTGTTGTTGTTGTTCCAGGGATCAAACTTACAACCTCGCGCTTGCCAGGCAGGCGCTTATGCCACTGAGCTAAATCCCCGGCCCATGATTTTATACATATTTTTTAAAACTCCCTAATGGCAAGTAGAGAATGGATTGAAGGAGCACTGTAACTGATGTCACACCAGAAGTGACCTCATGTGCCCTTGAAGCCCATCCGACCAAACCACAGATTGTGTCCTTAAATGACATTTGACCCAAGTACAGCTAGCCAGCATCTATGGCAGAGTCTGCCTACATAGAGACATGCTGGTTACTATTCTCTTCGCACCTCCTGTCTCTCTCTCTCTCTCTCTCTCTCTCTCTCTCTCTGAATTACTTCTTCTCTCGCTCCCTCCGGATTATGACTGAGCTAAAAGGATGAAATTCCTTTTTTAGCGGAGTCTTCAGTTGTTTTAATGCCCTAAGTGACTTCAATGACAAGCCCTTCTTGGAAACTATTAGTCAACAAATTTGAATTAAGAGATACAGAAACAATTCTCAGCTATGACATGAGGACCTGAGATAATTTGGGGCCAATGAGGTGATTAAAAGATGTTGCTTGGGGGTTAGAAGGACTGGAGAGACAGAGAGGCAGAGAAAGGAAACGAGGACTCCATTTCTGAATTTGCCAAGACCTGCTATACATTCTTCCATATTCCCATAACTTCTAAGGACACTGGATCTTTACAATAATCCTTCTTCCCTCTGTGTGTGCCTGTGTGTGTGCATGTGTGTGTGCTCATTTGTGTACTTCGCTGATTGAGTTTCTGGTCCTTGCTACTGGAACACTCATCAAGCTTGAAAAGTACACAGACTCAGAATCTTTCCTTATCTTTCCCTTCCTGGACTCTCTCTGCTGCCTCAGTCATCCCCACCTCAACCCACACTTTTGTCAAGCTCTTCCTTCCTCCCCAGGTATGAGCTAATCCAAGTAGTGGTGTTACTGAGCACCAGATAAAGCTCTATGTGGTGTTCACAAGCACGCACATCACCACCGGAGAACCTTTCCAGGATTCTGTAACACATGGAATGATGGGACTTGGGAATTGTAGGGACCAAATTGGGTGCAGTTTATGATGGTCATGTCAGGGGCTGCCTTGCTTCACCATTATCAGTCATAATTTTTTTGTTTTGTTTTGGGGGTACTGGGAATCGAACTCCTGACCTTGTGCTTGCCAGTCTGGAGCTTATGCTACTGAGCTAAATCTTTGGCCCTTTGTCACGCTTTGTCACCAAAGATCAGCCAAGCTCGCTCAGCAAGCTCTATTTCATCACTGACTCAGAACCCTAAATCATTCTCATGAACAAGAGCTTCAGTACTGACCTCAGAAAAGAACCTGAAAATCACACTGGATTACACTAAGAGTCAGCTGCTTGGGGATGAGGCTCAAGTATTCTTATAAAAGAAGATAAGTAAAAATTCTACTGAGAATTAAGTCAAACTGAAGGAAATGAGGCATAATCTACAAGAAACCTTATTTCCAGTAGAGTAATACTGTGTCCACAGACATAAGAGAAAGGCAGATGGAAACCCCATCACCAGAATGTAAACTGAGACTCACTTTGGATGAATGGTCCCTGTGTTTTTATGTTGATTAGTTTAGTTTTTGCTTATTTGTACTTTCCCTAATGTTTTGTAATGACATGACATTTGCAAAGCTATTGCATTAATATTTTAAGAATATAAAAGAATAAAAAATGTTTCCAGGAGGAAGGTCGGGAGGAAGGGAGCTTTTAGGAACCCTACCTCACACTGGGTCCCGGTGCATGTTGTGTGGACCCATTCTGCAGAGCGCTGGGTCCCAACACGCGCGTGAAACGCAGGCTCAGTGTACCCCCAAGGAAGCAAAAGCAAAGAGAAGAATTTCTCCTAATAGAGGATTTACTCAATAGTAAAAACACTTTGTTCCTGTTTCAAGTTTAAATTATAGCCACAGCAATATTGCAAACGCGATGAAAGGATGGTTCAGGTCAACTTCAAAGCCGGGCTGTGACAGAGGCTGTCAGGGAGAGGCCGCCACCCTCCCCTCCTCCTGGCCGCACCCACCCAGGACTAGAAGAAGCCCGCTCACTTTGTTCGTTCTCCAGAGGATTTAACTGATGGAGTCAAGATGAGGCAACTTCCAACATGCTGCATTCTTCCTTTGGCCCCTTCCCTCCCTTGCTATTTCCTTCTGTTTACTCTTTAGCAACTGTGTATTCTGCACCCACCACCCCACCCTCTGTCTCTCAAAGGTCTAGAGTGAAACGTGTCCTAAACCCAGAAGCTGCATGGCTGTGTGTGTAAAGGGTGTGCTTCAGACTCTCCCCAGCGGCTGTCAGCAGGCTGCCTCTCCTGGGTTCCAGTCCCAAACTGGGAGCTAACCTAGAGCTAGCTTCCCACTTGAGTCACTGGATTTTCTAGGCAATCCTTTTCACTTCATTTTTAAGATTACTTCAAGAAGGCCTAAGGGTGTTTATGTTTTTCTTTAGGAAAATACCTTTATTTTAATACCTTCAGCGTGAATAGATTTAAAGGTAATACCAAACAGGTCAGATCAAACCAGTGTTACAGTTATTGAACTGCCATTTAAATTCTGAGTCTCAGAGGTCCAATTTCAGAAGGGCATTCTCTTCTTTTATAATCACAGTAATTACCCCAGCATTTTGTTGTTAATCTATTCAAAGCCTTTTTACATTTCCCTCTTGAACCAAGGCCTTGTGCAGGCTTGGCAAGCATTCTACCCTCCGAGCTACATTCACAGTCTCATTCTTTTCACACCTTTTGGGTAAAACTCTCTATAATTCTGTTAAAGCAACAGGGCTAGCAATGTATGAACTCCAGTTTAGAAAGAAGGGAAAGAGACTAAAAGAAGCTAGTGGCTTTCAGTAGAAGGAAACCACTTTAGAAAAGCTGAGGACAGTGGTTCACTCTCTTCAGCTTCCTTCCCAAAGAGAACAGGTTCCTGTCCTGACTTCGCCTTGCTGCCCCCCCTGGGCACCATAGTCAGGCCAGTTCTTGGGGAGAAACTGTAGGCCCAATAAAATAAATACATTTCCAATATAATGTTTTATATTTTATGTCCAATGATTATCAAGCATTTTAAAACATGCATATTATTTTGGTCTAATTGACTTCTAATAATATTAGATCACTCGCTCCATAATAAATCCTTATACCCAGTCTTAGAGACCTAGGAAATAAAAATGTTTTCATTTACATAAGTATTTTTATTGAGGAAAATTGTGATAGGGTGTTAATAAAAACTTTCAGGCATCACAAGATAATCGGATAAAATTCTATGAGAGAAGTGAAATGGAAATTGAAGTCCAAGGAGGTAAAGTAACATCACAGACTTTCCTACCCTTGGAGAAGAACTTTTCCATGCATTGCAGATTTATTCCTAGCTGACTAGCGGGTGCCTTGCCAACCAATTAGTTGATTGTAGTGGTTATAAAATAACTATATTATTTATAGTTCTGTGTATATATTTAGAAGAATAATATAACCGTGCTATTTAAGTGCCAATACTTAGAATAAAAACTGCATCTTTGATATCAAAGCACATCAATGATTTTAAAAATTAGATGTCAGACTGTTTTAAAGTGAGTGATACAAAGCTTTTCAAGATTCTTTAAAGTAAATATTTGGATGACCGTCGCATTAGAGCACTTGGTGCTTCATCTGAGGATGGGAGCTTTTTCTGGTATTTTTAAGTTTCTTTTTAAAATTAGTATATGTTTATGATATATAATAATTATACTCATCTTGAGGAATGTGTACATATACATATAGCATCTTAGTCATTTTTACTTCCTTTCCCTTTTTTCTATTTCTTCCAACACCCAGATCTCCCTCCCACCTCCACAAAGTGTCCCTCCCTGTTCCTTGTATGTGTCTTCTATTTTGCTATTTGAGAGAAACTTTCAGTGGGATAACATCCGTCAGTCACCACACTGAACAGGATATTTCCTTTTAGATTAGACTGGACTGGATATTTTATTTCTTGGAGACAGGGTCTCGCTATGCAGGTCAGGCTGGCCTGGAAGAATTCTTGGTGATCCTCCTGCCTCAGCCTCCAGAGCACCACGATTATGGGCATGCATCACCAGGCCCAGCCAACAGAGTACTTTTAAAAGCAAAAGTACAAGGAAGAAAGCCCAGCCTGGGAATCAGCACCCTGCGTGGGCCACCACCAGACTGGAAACAGCCAGACTCCAGCCCCTTCTGTCACACCTGGTTGGCAAACAAGTACAACACTCCCCTCCCCCATAAGCCACCCGCTTATCCAGAGAAACACAGGCTGTGGTGATGGCTATGGAGGTGAAATGCATGATGCCTGTGGTGCTCTGGTGTTTCATTACCATTGCAGGTCTAGGGCCAGTGGTCTGATCATGGGCTCAGAGGATAGTGGTACACAGTGTGGCATCTAGGGGGGAATCTCCTTCTGAGGGTGCAGCCTTTGTTGATTCCCTATGGTCTTGTTTTGAGGTCCTATATCATTTCCATTGCTTTGTTGTTTTGTTGGGTTGGGTTTTATTCTTTTTTGTTTTGTTTGATTATGTTAAATTTGGATTATATTTTGTTCAATTATGTTAAATCCAATCACAGGAGCAGCTATTTCAAAGGTAGAAAGATATATTATGGTAGCAATTTTTGATTTATTATTGGCTTGTTTTGAAGTCCTTTATTGTATTCATTGTTTTGCTTTTATCGTTTCCATTGTGTTTTGTTCTGTCTCATTTTTACTATGTCTAAAGGTATCTGCAGCTCTTTTGAAGACACCAAAAGTGTTATAGTAACTATTGTTGAACTGCAATGTTTTGAAGTCCTGTATCACTTACACTGGTTTATTTTTATTGATTTTATTCTGTTTTATCCTCTTTAAAAGCAAAAGCAAAGTGTCTTGCATTTGCAATCAGTCAAATTGACTGTTCAACAAACTGCTTAGACATTTTTCTACTAAAACCATAGTCCTTTTTCTTTACTTAAATACCACATTGTGTTCATTAAGGCAGACTGCTAGCCACTCCGTATGCTCTCAGGAAAGGGAACAAGTCAGTAATCCACAGAATCTTCCAGAAGGGATCCAGGTAGTGAGAGGCCCTAGACTATTCTGTGTATATGTGGGAGTGGGGGCGGGGGCTCCTGAAATATCTCTCTTGATGTTAGCTGAGATTTAAAAACCATTCACTATTACTAGGCAAGAAAGGAAATATAGGTAGGGAGTAAGGAAATATATAGGAGGGTAACAGGGGTATGGATGTGATTAAAATGTTGCATGCATCCGGAAAATATGCATCAAAACCCAATCTTTTGTAAAATCAATAGACACAAAGAAAATTCATTTTTTAAAATGTACAAAAATCACAAAAATTCATGCATCCATGGATAAGTTAATATAAGTTTAATTTCTTTTTTTAATGTGAGCACTGAGAATATTTGTTCACATAAACAAGTATGGGAGAACAGAAGGTATTTTGCTATTGTAGAGTGCCTCAGCCCTTGAAATTCATTAGAACATTCTATAGTCAAAAATATCTTTAATCTTATCAAAAGCCAGCATTTGGAAACCACGTGCAAAATGTATGTTATTTGGTCATGAGAATCATCCACTTTCTCAATACTCCAGTGAAAACCTTTCCTGTGGCACCTAGGAGCTTGTCAGTCCTGGGTCAGTGCAGCACAGGAAGAAGTTGTCTTTCTTTTGGAGAATGGAACAGGGCCAATTACTGTATGAGAGAGCAGGTCTGAAATGAGGGTTTTCAGGTTCACAGGTGCCTTGTGGGGCAAGACATTTTAAAAAATGTAGGTGACATCCTCCTGGCTTCCAATAGTTCAACTGACAGTTTTTCACCTTTACCAATGGTGAAAAAGTTATATGAAGCCAGAAGAAACCATATTTTGGATTTTGAATTCTGAGATTTTCTCAGGTTAGTGACAATTATGTAAAAACTCCTCTCAAAATTCTGGCCACAGTTTCCAACCAGTCATGTGACCATTAGGGGACATAACAGATACTCTCCATCTGCTATGTTTCCAGCAGTGTAGCATTCTAATATCAAAAAATTATATGAGAGTCATTAATTTATTATAAAATAAATTTTATGTTAAATGATTTTCCCCAACTTCAGGGAACAGTAAGTATTCTGAGAACATTTCAGGTTGGTTAAACTACAATTATTGATAGGCTAGGTGAATTAAATGCATCTTCAACTTAAAAAAAGGGTTTATTAGGGTGTAACTCCACAGTAAATCAGGAAGAAGCTGTACATATAAGAGTGTCACCAGGCGCGGTAATTCCAGCACTCAGGAGGCTGAGGCAGGAAGATTGCCATGAGTTTAAGACCAACGTGGGCTACATAATGTGTTCAAAGCCAGCCTGAAATACATAATGAGACCCTGCCTTAAAAAAAAATGTCAGTGAGTATACTTGATGCTCTCAAAGCTGTCAGCCAGGTGCACATTCCTTGGAAGAATTTGCATACCATAAGCTATGTTCCACTTTAAAGACCACCAGCCAGGTAATCTTCAGGTTCCACCTCACTCACAGTCTCCATCCACTTTCTTGGCCTATTCACTCTTCATTTCTGCCCCATGGCATCCTCCCATCTGCCTTCAGCCAAAACCTGAGTAACTGCTTGGCTTCACATTGCTTTCTAAAGCTCTACCCCATCCTTCTTTCCAGTCAGGGATCTTAGAACTCAAGCTGAGTGCGAAGTAAAAAAAAAAAAAAAAAAAAAGTTGAATAGCTTAATATTAAGTAACTCAAAATTAAATAAGATGGTAGGCTCTTCTTCTATAAAATTATACAATAAAGGGATGGGGAAAAGGGAGAAGAGGTGAATCCCACATAAACAGCAGCTACTACAATAATAATGGTGACAGATAATCAGCTACCCACTGCTTCACTGTGTGTAGAGAACTTCACCTGAGTTAAGGACAACACATTATAATAAGATTAGACACGGCTGATACATTTTCTATGGCTGGAAAAGTCAGAGTGATGAAAGAAGTGGGAAATGGGGGTCTCATAATGATCATGATAATCTGTAGTCAATTTTACCACCACTTGATGGCTGAAGAATCTAGGCACATAGGGTGGTAGGCCACCGGCCTGAAGACAGCCTACATAAATGTGGACCTCAAATTAAAACTCACAGTACTCTGATTCCCAAGTCCACAGTCCTAACTACTGTATTACACCTCCCAGAAACAAATATATGAAAGTAACCACTTATGGCCAATATTAAAACTGTGTGTGGCCAGCAGTGGTGCTCCAAGGGTCGCCGCCCCCTATCACCCTTGCCTTCTTGTGACCTCCACTGTCGGTGACAGTCATGAGCACAGCGTCATTCTTCCCAGCATTGGATGCGCTGTGCACTCTGTCTTTCCTGTGAGAAGGATGTTTCAGATTTGGACTTGTTTCTATGTCACATTCCTTTCCTTTTTTTCCATGGAAACTCAAGCGGAATAATTAATATCAAATAATAAGGCAAGTTCTTTAATAATTAACACCTGGAAAGAAGCCAGCCAGCTAGTATCCAAGCGAGACACAGTGCAGTTGGGTTTCATGAGCTGGACAGATAATGAAGCAGAGGACATGCAGTCATCACTGGGGTATTCAGGCTGCTGTGGAATCGTCAAAGCCAGACAACAAGCAGAAATAGAAGATAAGATACTGGAAGTGATACAAAGCAATGTCGTGGATGAGGGAAGCTAAACTAAAGTGACATAAGTTGTTGATGAGACAGAGTGGCTTATCAGCAGTGGAAAGTTTTATATGGCTAAAATCACAGATTTCACTGAGCTCTCATAAGTTCTATGCCAGCAGTGAAAGGAGGCATTTGGAACTGCTAAATAATTATTCCAAAATCAGATCTCCAACAAGGCTGCCTTTGCCCAGGGACTTGATAAGTGATGGCATATTTGGCATGAAATGAGCATAAATATTCTTTTTTAACTGTTGTCCAGTTGTAATGTTTCAAATCCCTTGCTAGTTACCCTTTTAGAGTGAAGCACTAGAAGTGTCTGTTGTGATGTGTACCTACAGTGCATGCTGAGGAATTCTAACTAGGACGATCTTCCCCAGTCCTTAGCTTTCCTTCTTCCACCAGACAAACTGTTGGTGACCTGGGCATGGCTAGGTTGTGCCCGCTTACCTGGACAGCCATCAATGCTGTGACAAGTCTACCAGCCAGAGGGACCACAGCTTTTGTACCATAGCATAAAGAATGCAATTTGACTCTGAATAAACAGTTTACAGCCCAGAGTCACTGCCATTTTGAGTTTTTGCATTTCAAAGGAAGTATTTCTTCAGGTTTGTTGAAACAGTAATGTGCCACATAACAAGGCTTCAGTCAGTAAGTGGCTGTATATCCAACAGTAGTCTTGTAAAATTATATCGCCCAGTATGCTGCAACCATCTAGTTTGAATGAGTGCACTTTATAATGTTTGCACATGCTGGGCGTGATGTTGCATGCCTGTAATCCCAGCATTCAGGAGGCTGAGGCAGAAGAATCTTGGCAAGTTCAAAGCTAGTCTGGGCTATACAATGAGTCCAAGGTCAGGCTGAACTACATAGTGAGACCCTGTCTCAAAAAAAAAAAAATTACAGGCCAGGGATATAGCTCAGCAGCACAGCATCTGCTTGGCAAGCACAAGGTCATGAGTTCAAATGAGGGTACAAAAAAAATTGTTTGCATAAAATCTTGATGGTGCAGGTCTCAGACATGTCTCCATTTTTAAACAGGACACAGTGGTACATAAGAAAACACTGAGAGAGTATGGCTTGTACTTCCTTGAAGTAGTAAATGCCCTAAAGAATCACCCTTGCTGGCAAGTGATTCACCTCATTTTTAAAAAATTGAGGTGGAATTCATATAATGTAGGACTAGCCACTTTCATATAAATGATTCAGCCAAGGGACATCAAAGCTAGACGCAATGCAGTTTGGTTTCATCAAGCTGGACAGACAAAATGAAGCAAATGTACATTCAGTAACCCCAGAGTATGTAGGGCTGATTGGGATAATAAGGTAGGGCCACAGTGATATTTGATAGGTTTACAGCATTGTCCAAACATCACCCCCCTATGTAGTTTCAAACATTGTCATCACCACCGAAGGAAACCTCATACTTAATTAAGCACTTAATTAAGTACTCTTGATCCTTTCTTTCCCATGGTCCCTGGAAACTATCAGTCTGTGTTCTGTCCCTGTGAACTTAGTTATTCTGATTGTTTCATATGAACAGAATCATGACCTATGACTTTCTGTGTCAGGCTTCTTTCATGCAGCATAATTTTTTCAACATTAATGCACCTCATACCATCATCAGTGATTCCTTCCATTTTTTTAGTTGAAGAATATTCCATTGCATGGAAATATCACCTTTTTATTTATCTATTCATTCATCAATGGACATGTGAGTTGTTTCCATCTTCTGGCTGTTGTGCTGCTATGAATATGTGTACATACATTTGTTTTGACACCTGTTTCCGGTTTTCTGGTATGTACTACGAGTGCGATTATGGATTACGGAGCATTCTATCTTTAGTTTTCTGAGGAGCTACTAAACTGCTTCCCACACCAGATTTACTATTTTATATCCTCACCAGCCATGTGTCTATAGAGTTCCAATTTCTCCATAGGTTTACCAACAGTTAGTATTCTTTTTTATGAAGTAGTATCTTTTTTGTGGGGGTACCGGAGATTGAAATCAAGACCTCGTGCTGAGCCCCATGAAGTAGTATCTTGTGGCACTGTTTGAATTTCCTTAATGACTAATCATGCTGAACATCTTTTTGTATATTTGCTCACCATTTGTACATCTTCTTTAATGAAATATCTATTCAAGTCACTTGCCTATTTTTTGATAGGGATGTTTTGAGTAATTCGCTCTAAAAAGTGGTTTGTTGCTTCACAAAATCATTTCTCGCTGTTATTTCCTGACTTTTCAGACAATGAGGATCAGCATCATGACTGGTTCTTGTTTGAAACCTCACATCTCTTGCTCTGACTCCCTTCCAAGACAAATATTAAGACCTTTCTTTTGGTGCTGTTCTCCGATCCCAATCCTAATAACAATACAGTTAGCTTACACTGGGTTTTTACTATGTATTTAGTACACCTTTATAGTTTTAAATACTTTTACATTTTTAACTCATCCTCATGACAGTGCTACAAAATACATTTCATAGAGAAAAACACTGAGACACCATATTCTAAATCTCACAGCTGGGAAATGGTAGAGCTGGAATTTAAACCCAGTGTGAACAGCCACCAGGAAGGGTAAAAAAGGATAGGATTGAAGTAGTTCTCAGCTCGTTTTTTGGGGGGTGTTTTTTTTTCTTCAGTGATCATCTCTAAAATGTGGTTTACAGGTGAATTCGTGCTCCAGATTTCTATAAAACCATTAAAGCAGCAGGTTTAGCTGCTATATGCAGAAATGAAATGTGTTCAAGAGAGCAGGGGTGGGGAGTTTTAAAAGATTATCCATCAAAATAGAGAAAGACAATAATAGGGGCTCCTCAGGATGAGATGGACGAGCTTCGGTGGAAAACTGTATGAATGTTCACTAATGAGTGGAATCAGTGATGGGAGACGTGAGGAAGAGGAGAGAAACTCTTAGAGTGCTGAACCCAAAATCTCAGCAGAGAGAACACATGGACTGTTCATTCCTTCAGCAGAGAGACAGGTGATCGTGCTGATGGCTCCTTTCTGTTTCACCAGATGTAAACTTAATGAAAACCAGGACACAGTGATGCTCTCTAGAGGCTTTTTTTTTTTTTAACAAAATAAATACTCAGTTCTTTACTCTATAACAAACAGGAAAAAGCCATTCTGAATACACTAAGTGGACTCATTAAGCACAAGATTTACCCAAATTTCTCCCTGAAAAGCATGTGGCATAGCCTTTGATAATGCTGTTGGCTCAATAATAAATATAATAATGAACCTAAAAACATGAACATGTGATGTAAATGAGTCCTGAACCTTAGAAACACCATATTCCCACAAAGCCTTTGCAGCCACTTGCATCCCTTTATTTAACTCATTTAACTCCTTAGGTCTTTTTTCTCCCTCACTAGGAAATACATGAACCTTTGTAGTCAGAATTTAGGTCTCTAAGAAACTGTTATAAACTGAAAAGAGAAATGCCAGTGGAGACAAATTGGAAGAGTTTGGGAAAAACAAAACAAAATAAAACATTGATTTGGAAAAGAAAGCAAAAAATGGGGAGAAAGAAAAGCATCCAAGCAACTTCATTTTGTGGTTCACATTCAATGTCTGATATTCAATAGACTTTGTAAGTAGCTAATCACCTGCTATCTAGACCTTAGTGTTTTTAACCATCAGTAGACAGAGAATATCCATTGTTTGACCCAGATAAACATGAGAAACAGCTTGAACTCCACCACGACGGCTGTGTCATGCAGCTCAGAACAGGCATCAGAGAGCAGTGAAGCATTTCTTCAAACTTAATGAACTTGCTTGCTGCTCCATTAGGCATGTTATCGAGTGACGCTCTTTTCAGAATCTGTCCATCAAGGGTTGAATAGATACGGCCATGGGAAAGTTGTAGCAGAGAAGAGATTGCTAGACAGAGTTAGGAAAGCTTTCCCTGTGGAGTAGGGTTTGGACAAAGTTCTGTAAAAAGAGAAGGCGTGGGAGGTGATGGGCAGGAAAGATGTGGCAGCTCTCTTCTGGGGTGGGGGCGGGGAGCAGCGACTTCCTGAAGAACAAGAAAAAGGTCAAGAGTGTGGACGGAATAAGAGAAGCCCACCAAGGCAGATGGGAAAGAATGCCACTGTGTCCTAAGCACAAACGCAAGCAGCTACCTTTTGAAGAAGAAAGAGATTTGTGTTTGGGTCAGAGAGCGCAGATGGTGAGAATGTTCTGGAAGCAGCATGTGGAACTCAAAAAGCAAGAGAACTGTGCTGAAAAGAGCATGAGTGAAAGGCTTCAACTAGCACTGGCCAGATGTCTCCTTATAAGCAGGTTTGTTTAGATTCTTTGGTTCAGCAGGTGCGGCATAAGACAGGAGTGTCATCTGTATGGCGGAAACCTTCCCTGAACAGAATTTGTTCACATGGTCTTAGTACATGCGCATTCCCATCTCCATGACTTTTTTTTTTTTTTTGCAACAAGAAAAATAAAACTCCCATACGTAGAGTAGTAGTTCTCAAAGATGGATAATTTTGCATAGGGAGCATTTGGCAATTTTGCATAGGGAGCATTTGGCAACCTTTAGAGGCACTGGTAGTCACAACTGGGAAGGGCATGGTACTACTAACATTCGTGGTTACATAACAGTGGTGTCACAATACCCAGGGTGGCCCCTTACAACACAGAATTGTCTGGTCCAGAATACCAATAGTGCCCAGAGTGAAAAAACCTAGAAAAGACAGCCATCATTTCCCTTCTCTTGTGCTCCATGACCAGGACATACATGCAGGCACAAACATATATGGACATAAGAATATACATACACAGTGAGAGCACACACAGCACATACACCGAGGGATGCACACACAGGATGAATTTGGGATCTGGGTCTTCCTTCTGGCTGTCCCCCAGAGGCCACAGTGACAATAAAGCTATCAATCTGTGGTATCACGGGCTGGGTTCTGAGTTGTATTCACTTCTCCTTTTCCCCCTACAGAAGCACTGAAGGTAGAATGCTCTCAGTTGGATGTCATAGAAGAAGAAACTGAGACTCAGTGACAGATCTCACCCAGGGTAACAGCTTAGAGGATGTTATGATTTAGATCAAGAAGTTCCCTCATGCATGTCAGGCAATGATTTTGCATAAATCTACAGAGCATAGGCTAAAACTTCAGAAACTGTAAGCCAAAATAAAATTCTCCTCCTTTAAATTTCAGGGTTGGGTATTTTGTCCCAGCCAAGAGGAAAGTGACAAAGACAGAGGTTGCTTGGTGACTTCACTCAGAATTTCCATTCTTCCATAATATGACACAGTCCTTCAGAGTCATATGCTGCAGAAACACTGGATTTTGGTTGTTTCAAGCATGATATTTGGTCACTGGTCCCAGTAGAGAGTAAGAGAATCATTGTATATGTCAGAAAGGAACTTGATGTAGATACATACTTTTTTCTAAATTTTCATAACCTTTTATTTTTTTCTCTTAAATATATGCTTAAATTTTATTGTGCATTTGTCATAATTTTAATATACAAATTAATTTAAAATCCAATAAAGAAGAGGAGAGGAAGATGAAAAAGAAGATGGGTGTAGTTCTAACTGTACTATGACTTCATTGTTTCCAAAAATTGTGTACAAAAATTGGCGTTAAATAATATATTTGGGTTAGTAAGTAGACCTTTTTTGCACTAGTTATGTAATGCAAATTGAAGAACACTGTTTTTGTAGTTCTTAGCTTGATAGTTACCCTGGAAAATTATTTTGGAATGTTAGTGATTACAAGGAAGTGTTTATTCTATTACTTTCCCTCTGACCATGCCCACATCTTTCCCTAAAATATGTCTAGAGTTTATAAATCAAATGCATTGTAGAGCTGGAATGAAGGATGAAATGTGCTAACAAACAAAAATCCAGCCTTATTCAGCAGCCTTTACACAGAATAAACAAGAGTGCACTTACTATGACTTTTCATTTCATAAAGATCATACTTAAGATGTTAAACATGTGTTCTTATTTTTTAAAAATTAAGCATCTACCTTTTAAGAAAAACCTGGTTGTTTGAGCAAATGTCTATTTAACACTTAACTCTTATTCATCACAAAATTTAAAGGCGAAAGTGTCAAAGATGTAAAGCCCACTGGAGATACATGAATATTTAAAATGAGTATAAAGATGAGAATAAGTTAAAAGAAACAGATGACATGTCATCCTTTATTTATTTATTTTCACTGTTATGGGTTGAACAGGGGCCTTCATCTTGAGCTATACCCTCTGTGTTTCAAAAAATGTTTCTTTTGAGACAAATTCTTGCTAAGTTGCCCAGTCTGGGCTCAATCTTATGTGTGATCTTCCTGCCTCAGCCTCTCAGAATGCTGAGGTTAGAGGTTTGTGCCCATATTTAAAAAGCAAGTGTGTGCCCTTGGCAAGGGACTTGCCCTGTCTGCCCAGAACCATCACTTGCCAGACTGACAGGTGAAAACCATGAGTGTTCAATCCCTTCTTGGTCTCATGCCACGATAACCTCTTTTTCACTCTTAAGTCTATTAATCAATCACCTCGTAAATGCTGTGTTCTGTTAATGTCTGAGATGATCAGCTTAAAAAGAGGAAAGGTGTATTTTAGCTCATAAGTTTGGAGTTTTGAGTCCATGATGGGCTTGTCCCATTGCTCTGGGCCAGGGATGACACGATACATCATGTTGGGAGTATGTGAGCAGAAGCTGCTCAGCTCATGGCAGCCAGGAGGCAGAGGGGAGAGGGTCAGGATCCCAGCACCCCCTCAAAGAGCATGCCCTCCCCAGTGGAGTAAGTGCTTCCCACGGGCTCCCACCTCTCCCTTATAATGCCGCTCCCTGACAACCAAGCCTTTCACACGTGCAACTTTGGGCACACATAGCAGTCACCCAAGTTTTCAATAATGCTGACCCTTAGCTGACTGGCGGCATTTTGTTTCAGACACAAGTCCTATGAAGATATATTTTATATTTCACTAGATAATAAATGAAAGAAGCTTCCAGGGCATGTGGAGCAGCCTAGGAAATGGCCAGATCTATTGCAGTTGATCAGTAATAAAGAGACACAAGATCCATGATGGAAAAACTTTCTCTTGTCTCTGATGGTGGCATCCTGATGCCCTGAAAGGCCTCTGATTCTTATCTCTCTACCAGGGAACAGCTTCTGGGAACTGTCAAATGCCTGTGGCCATCCCACATTACGGCTCTGAGCCTTAAGCTCACCAGTGCAGGTGGTGCTTTATCAAGGAAAGTGACTTTAAAACAACCATGCCACTTTTTGTTCTCTGTTTCTGCTTTCCTCAGCCCTTTCTGCCGACAAAGCCAACTTCTTTTGCTCAGCTCATCAGAAAACTCACTCTATTTTTTTAGGGTATGATGTTGCCAGAATCCAGATTCACGAATAAAAGACAATTAGGATCTTTAAATTTGTTGTAGTTTTGGTATCTGGCAATATGTAAAAGAGGTCCGAAAAGTTTTCATTAGCTACGATAGCAATATAAAGTAATATCACACAGTGAAATAATGGTAGAACAATCTATAAGAAATATTTTCAAATGTGTGTGTGATGCCTCTTTGTATTGGATGCCTGATAAATTATAGCTTTCAGATCCAAGTAAATGGAATGGTGGGAAAGAATCTTTCTTCTTTCTGTGCCTCCTGCTGATTCTTTTCTCCTTGCCTGAAACATCTGGCAGTCCTTTGTAGTTCTGGATGATTTGATTTGGAATTCATTAGTAATAATTGATGTGCTTTCTGGAATTTGTTTCAACAGTTAATCGTGTGGTGGGTAGCTAAGCCAAAAAGAACTGCTCACAAAGAACCTGCCAAGCTGGTAGGACTGAGATGGGCAATAGCCGTGCAGTCAGGGCCTGCGGCTCCCCAAACCCTTACCCCTTACCCAGACTGGATGTGAAGGAGCTTGTCTGCCATGGTGGAAGCAAAATTTCCTTGAAGTGTTTGTTTTAAGAGCTCCCTTTTGGCTGAGTGGTGGGGAGAGCGGCCAAGCAAAGACATTTGTATTTTAATGACTACAGAGGAGGGAGCCACAGCATTGTGTACAGCTAGGAATTAACATTTGAGAAGTTTAAAATCTGGGGAGAAGGGAGTTTAAATCAGGCAAATCTAAGCAGAGTGGAGGGGATTATTGTAGGTCAAGGGTTTGGGTCATGATGCCTGTGAGAATCTGCTGAAAGCTCTTAATGTATGAGTGTGAGAGTGAATGTGTTTGTGTGTAACTGTGTGCCATTTGGCATACAGCTCCAAGAGGTTCACAGGCTCCCTGAAGCACATCCACGAGTCCAGAATAAGAAGCTCTGTAAAGGAGCTAAGGATATAAACTCACTGGTAGCGTGCTGATCTACCATGGGCAATGTCCTGGATTCAAGCCTCCATTACCACACCAAAGAAACAAAAACCAACACTAACAAAACCCTGGAAACAGTCATAGTACAGTAACAGATATCATGTCGATTATGCCTTTCTTTGTCATAGGTAACAAGAAATTGATCTTGTTTTAAAATCCCATTTAAAAATCATCAAACAAGCACAAAATTACTCTTCAAATTGCCTCTAGATGTTTACTGTCAACTTCTTTACTCATCATATTGAGGACCAGTAACCAACATTCTGCAAGCTGTCATGGGTCCAGGGACCACTCTGAGCAGTTAACCTGTACTCAACCCTAACACTTCTTGCCCACTCAGGAACATTACTTCAAAAATTTTCCCTTTCTCCCCTGAATCATCAGTTTGTTCCTTTTTACTAAATAAACACCATTGAGATCCAAAATGCATCATTTAGACAATTTAAATTGTCTTAATCATGTTGGGAATTTGTAGATACATATATCTACACAAAGATCTTTGCGAATATCTTAAAAGCTGTTTTAAATCTAGATAATTCAGCTTACTACTTTAGAAATTAAGAATAATTTCTTACATAACCACTGTGCTAATATCCTACCTAATATATGATTCCTATTATTCTAATTTCCCTATTTCCCCATTGTTTCATTTATTGTAATTCCAATATTCTATATTGTAATCCCTTAAAATATTGTAATCCAAATATTTTAATCTGTTTTTCATCCACCTCACAGTTCAGAAAGTTGTATTTGTAATTCCATTGATATATTATGGGAATCCTGACAAATTAATTCTAATCTACTACCTCCAATGTAACCCACAGCAACAATAAAGACATTAAGACATATTTCTAGTTATGGTCATCCAAAGGGTCCTGAGTCTGGTCCAGTTGAGGATACACGGAACAAAGGCCTTAGTCCAAGGCCTCCTCCAGAATTTATTATAGTTAAACAGCTTAAACTCTTTGGCAAGAATACTTGATAGTGATGCAGTGTATTCATAATACATGATATTTAAGTAAGACAATGCTTGACCAGTGGATTCAGGAGGTTAGAACTTCTCTTTCCTTTGTGAAGAAATAATTCTTCATTTGTGATCATCAAATCATATGTGGGCCAATGCAAAGTACTGCTGAATATCAAAGAATACCTCTTAATAGCTGGCTAATGCTGGAGCCAATGTAACAGCTCATTGCAACCCTTGGGAACTTCCTTTTGAACCCTCCAGTAACAGTACCAAACAGGCTCAGTGCTCCAGCATCCCTGTGACTACAATAGACACAGAAATCCCTGGACAATCCTGGGTAGCTGTTGTTGATGTAAGGAGAAGAAACTCCTAACCTGCTAGATGTCCAGTGCAAGTTCATGTTCTCTAAAATCAAAGAATGAGTTCTAGGCACAATGGGGGTTCAGAGAGCAATCTATTTATTGGAGAAATAAAGCTTCTCTCTAAGAGAGACAGAAAGGGTCCCAAGAGGGTTGTTGAGGATCCCACTTTTCAATGGAATTTTATAGAGCAAAACCATAAGTAAGGTGAGGTGGCTCTAAGTTGGGAAAAACTATAATAAATTAATAAGATTACAAGTATAATCACTTAGGTAACACTGATCCAATGGGAAACCACAGGATGGGCAAGAGGTGGGACAAAATATGGTCCAACCAATAAGGTTATGAGTATTGCTTAGGCAATATTGATTAAATGGGAATCAAATGAGGAAATATCAAGCATACATGGAACAGAACAGGGCCTTTTCCTAGAGGGGGTGGGTCAATGGTTTTTTTTCTGGCCTCCCCCTCCCCAAGGTGATCAACACCTACTTAGAATATCAATTACTGCTATTCATCCCTAGGGGAAGGTACAGATGTAGTTGGCCCTTTTTTTGGTTTTGCAATCTGGCCCTCAACAAATGCGCTCTCTCCACAGCAGCAATGTATTCCTGTCTTCTGCACTGACTCTTGAGGGCTTGTCCCTGTCTGACTCTCTATAATATTTCTACTTAATTTAGCTGTTTATACTATTGTTTTAATGTGATTTAGATTCTGAAGTATGCTAAGAATTATTTTTAGCAAGCCCCTAATTTTCTTCCTTAAGAATATAAAGCCTGACAAATTTTTGCAAAGATTGGTGACTGTGGTCAGCAGTGATGGCCCATGCCTATAATCCCTGCATTCAGTAGGCTGAAGTAGGAGGATCCATAAGGCCAAGGCCTGGCCTACATAGTGAGTTCAAGACCAGCCTGAACTACACAGCAAGACCCTGTCTCAAAAAACAAGACAAGACTCTCAGGAGTGAGTTCCCACAGTAGCCTGTGCTGTGTCTCTCATGAGGTGTGTACTTTTATTTTTGCCTTTACCCTCTTTTTCTCTTTGGCCCAAGTTCATCTGGAGAGCTGGTTTCTTCCATACCCAATCACCCCTCACTTTTCAAATAAACTTTTGGCACCAGTAAAACAAAACAAAATAAATGATTGGTGGCACAAGCCAGGGATATAGCTCAGCGGCACAGTGCCTGCCTGGCAAGCATAAGGTTCTGAGTTGGATTCCCACTATAAAAAAGAAAGAATGAAAGAAAGAAAGAAAGAAAGAAAGAAAGAAAGAAAGAAAGAAAGAAAACAAGAAAGAAAGAAAACAAGAAAGAAAGAAAGAAAGAAAGAAAGAAAGAAAGAAAGAAAGAAAGAAAGAAAGAAAGAAAGATTGGTGACACTGGATTTTTTCAAAACCACAAAAAACTGAAGTTGTTAGAAGTCATATGTTTTCAAGTTTTCTTTTTCTTTATAGTATTTGTTCTTTCATTTCATTCTCTTTCCTTATTCATAAAACTTGAGACTTTTTTCTCATGTGTTTACAGCCAGACATTATCACTATAAGAAACCATTTATTTATTTATTTAGCCTTATTTGCTTCCCCAGGACTTTCCAATGATAGAGAGTACTGTGGAAAGATTTGAAAGACACAAATTTTGGTTCTTTTTACAACTTACCTTGGGCAGAAACAATTTATAGTTATGATTGTATTTGCTGTGTTTGAAATAGCTTTCTTCTGGAATCCTAAAAACAGATGCTTTTCACTATGTTTTTAGCATATGATAATAGCACAAGTCACTAGATTTTTGCTTTCCCATTATGTTATTGAAATAGAACTTAAGTAAAAGAGGATGTAAAAAAAAATTTGGAACTTATACTAAAGACAAAATATGGCACTATTTATAAACCTCTTGCCAAAAAATAAATTAGCACAAACATTTACTAAACTTCCTATCAGATACAGATATTAGCATTCCTGGAGTTTTAAAAATATATAACAATTATAATCTTAGGGTTTTGAGGAGTTAGAAGGTCATGGAATCCCACCATCCATTTTTTCCCTGACTCCCACACCCCTCAAATGGAGAGTCAAGCAATGTCTGCTGGAGCCCCTCCCCCCAGCCTCTCTGCTGCTGACGCCACCCTACGCCTTTGTGATGCGCCTCACCTGCACCTGCAGTGTGGCAGATTCTGGGCCAGGGCCTGACTACCTCCAGAGAGGCCTATTTGGGCACCAAGAACAGGAGTACAGTGAAGAATAAGAAAGAGAACTTGGAGGGAGCAGATGGTTTTGGATGTGAGAAGTCAAAACAAAATATAGTGTCTTCTATGACGTGTGACCAGCATTTCCTCTTTGCCATTGTCCTGTCCATAGGCCAGCCACACTGACATTTGCTCACCAGACTCACCTGAGCAGTATTATGTTTCCACTCTACCTTCTCAATCATTTTACCATTGTACACTATGGCACAGTGAACCACAGTCTTCTTAAAGGTTTTCATGATCTAAATCCTACAGTAGCCAAGACAATGCTTTCAAAGAATGGGAAGGTTGCTTCCCTGGTTTCGGTCCTGCCATACCACCCACCCCATCAGGAAGAGCTCTGGGTTCTTCAAGGTGCCAGCTGTGTGGGAGTCCTGACAACCATGGGACGAGTCCCTCTCATGTCCTACATTTCCTGGACCATATTCAGATCTTCCACGTCCCTCAGCCCCTCTGCATAGCCTCAGACAGTCCAAGGCAACTTGCAGACAGGGGAGCCTCTTGACTCAAGTTACAAGGCTTTTTCAGAGAAAAAGAAAAGGGGGAGAAGAGGAGAGAAGTTGAGCCAAACCCCCAGGGGAAGGAAAGGATCCCAGGGGGATGGAGGGGACAGAGTCTGCCTTAAAGCTAATCACTCTGTGAGCTCACCACTTTTCTGGAGATTAGCATGGTGAGGCTCCGTCCCCAAAGACCTCGGTTCTTGTTTTCAGGCACTAACCTGGAAGCTCTTGGCTCCTAGTTGCCATTTAGGGGCCTCGGAGTTCATTTCCTCTCTCCCTCCTTTCTCATTTCTTCCTTTCTTTATCTTCCTTGTTTTTTGTTTTGTTTCTTTCATTCTTTCTGTTCTCTCTGATTCTGGCACTGTCCCAGTTTGTCTTCTCCCTCCCCCAGCCAAGTCTCCCCTGTAGATGGAGAATATTCTGGACTTTGATCTAGAGACCAAGATCAAAGTGTGGCAGGAATGTGGGACTAAGGTTCAGGAAACCTGGATTCTCTTCCTGGCTTTGTCATTGAGATTTGTGACAGGATGAGATGAAAGACATGAATGTGCTTTGTAAAATAAAACAATGCAATTATGTATTCTTCTCAGGCTACTGTTCTCAAAGCACTTGAGGGTACCCGACATCAATAAGAAATTGTCCAGTCCCTCTGCTGCTGTGCCTGGCATTGGGTCGAGACTCCATTCAGCATGCAGAGCGCTCTTTCAGTTTAACAGAGCTCTTTCACGGCAAGAAAACCTAAGAGTGTGTGCACCACCAGGCATGCAGTGAAACCTAAGAACACAGTAATTCCTGAGCTCAGTTTAAAATCAAGATCAGTGTTGTCATTCTGAAGTCATTGAGCTCCGTGCCAAGGATTACTGCCACGCTGAGTGATGCGCACTGTTGGATCCAGCTCTGTACCATGAAAGCATAACACACACAGACGCTGTTATCTCTAGTTACATTCTTGAATGGGCCACTGCCGATCTCTGCAATATGAGCGTATCCCCATAAACGTGCCAAAGACAATGAAAGTGACTTTTACAAACTGCTGAGTGCATGCTTAGAGTGATCATTGTTTCAAAATACCCCCACGTTCAAATCTCTTTTCTCTCCTGGATTTTTTAAGCCCAAGTGTACAAAGAGGAATCTAATAAATTGAGATACTTTTAGAAGATGATTGGTTGTCTCCAATTTAGGGCTTATATTAGATAAAGCAGAAATTCTCAAAATGTGGCCTCTAATCTAGTAGCATTAGCATCTCCTGAGAACATTTGAGAGATGCAAATTTTCAGGCCTTGCTCAAGATCTACTGAGTCAGAAACTTTAGGGAGTGGGGCCTAACTATTTTATTTGTATTTTAGTAAGCCTCCCAGGTTTCTGATGTACACTAAAAGTATTTGTTTTCTATACAAATGTATTTCTGTAACAAAGCATTGTACTTTTAGTGGCTTAAGACAGCAGTTGCGTGGCGTCTTGCAATTCTGTACGTTGAAAGTCTAACAAGAGTCTAACTGGGTTGAAGTCGAGGTGCTGTCAATGAGTGCCTATCTGCACACTCTGGAGACAACTTTTTGCTGTGCTTCCCCAACTCCTCTAGGCTGACTTCCTTTTTCTGCTTTTGGTCCCTTTCTTCCTTTTCAAAGCCAGCAAAAATAGGGCCAGTCTTTTTCATACTACCTCCTCTAGCTCTTTAAAACTTCTTTCAATTTTAAAGACTCAATAATAGACTGCACCCACAGAGATAATCTAATTTCCCCACCTGAAAGTCAGGTAATTATCAATTTTAGTTGCAGTTGCAACCTGGATTCCCTTTTGCTGTGTCACATAACATATTCGCAGGTTCCAAGTGTTAGAATGGGGACACCTTGGGTGGTTACACATTATTCTGCCTGGCACAGTCTCCTCTGCTCTCTATGGCTCTCACGGATCCATGCCTGTTCCATATGTAAGGTACATTAACCCTATTCCAGGTCCTCAAAATTTCAGCTCACTGCAACATCAAGTCAAAGTCCCAAATCTATCATTTAGCTCATGTAACTGAGAATGAGTAAGAGGCTAGATAATCCATCCTGGGCCCCAACTCCTCTGCATCTGTGGAATTGTGAGCTTCTTAAAGAGACAATATTATCAGTTATTTTCTCTGAACATACGGTGGCAGGCAATCATACAATAGCAGTTTCAGGTATTCCCATTCAAAGTAGGAAAAATAGGGGGGGTGGCAATCACCAATGAAGCAATTGTAAAACTCAGCTCAGCAAACTCCATTTGGGTTCAGAACCTAGGAACCAACCTCTGTGGTTCCTTACTCTGAGGTCTAGACCAGCCTTCCTTTTTATAACAGGAAGCTGAGTTGTTATCAGCCTGTTTCCTGAAGTTTGAAGGATCAACAAGCTCTTTTTACTGTGTACTCTGTCCACTGTGGGCCAGGCTCAAAGTGTTCCTGCTTGTATAATCCTCTGGAATCTTCTCATTCTTCAGTGAAAATCCATGCAAATATATTCCATTAAGTAAAAATATCCTGCAAAGGTCTTTCTTGAATAACCCTAAATGTTTGTAAGCTTATGCTGACATGGCCAATAGGATTTGCTAGATTCTTAATCTCTACTCAAAACTTTCTGTATGTGACCAAAAACTCAAAGGTATGGTTATTTTTAATTACATAAATAAAATTTTTTTAGAAAGGAAAATTGCCAGGCGTACCATATGTCTATATCCCTGCACTTGGGAGACTGAGGCAGGAAGATTGCCACAAGTTCAAGGATAGCACAAGTTACACAGTGAGTTCAAGGTCAGCCTGAACTGTGTTTTGTCTCAAAAAAAACAACAAAAACAAAACAAAACCAAAAAAGAAAATAAATGTAAAAAAACATAAAGGACACAGAAATAGAGGAGCTATAATACAGGGATAAAAGACTGTTGTTGAATTTTGTTCCGTTTAAGTATACAACTAATATTTTGGGTCACAGAATATAAATGTTATGAATTCTGCTTAACAAAGTAGTAATAATATAAGTAAAATCTGGAGATGGATTTTGAGAAGATAAAAGAAATGTTTATGGTAAGGTGATCATTGATCTGAAAAATCCTTTAGTGCTATTAAAACTATAACAAATAGAGGAGCTATAATAAAGGGATAAAAGACTGTTGCTGAATTTTGTTCCAATTAAGTATAAAACTAATATCTTGGGTCACAGAATATAAATGTTATGAATTCTGCTTAACAAAGTAGTAATAATATAAGTAAAATCTGGAGATGGATTTTGAGAAGATAAAAGAAATGTTTATGGTAAGGTGATCATTGATCTGAAAAATCCTTTAGTGCTGTTAAAACTATAACAAACTTGCCCTCTAAGTGTTCAGAATGTCACACTATCCATTTCTAGAACACTCACAACATACTTGAGGGCGCTGACGGATCTGGGTAGCCACCCTCGGCAAAGAGAACAGAATGTTTCAAGTTTTCACACAGTGTTTCATAGGACTTATTTTTGAGACTACGTTTCAAGTCACAACATGTAGAAGATGAAACCGTCAGAAATATGTAGAGAACTGGGGCTATTTGATCTAAAAAGACGGACTATCAAGCCTTTTAAACTATATGTGGGATTTGTATGCATAAAATAGTAGCCTGATGATGTCTATATAAACTAAAAGTTTGTGACTTTTGTTTTATATAGTTTATATGTCTATATAAACTATATAAAATAAAAAAGAAGTCTGCACAATCCAATCAAGTATTCATTGAACATTAACCAGAGACTCAGGGTAATCTGACACCACGGAAGAGAAGAGATTGGAAGAAAGATCCACACTTGGGACATTCTAACGGGGGTTAAAATCAGTCTGATGAAATACAGTAAAATGCCGGGAAGCTGTGTAATTAAGCGTTACAGTTTGTAGTGAGAATGAGGAAGTGACAAAGACTGAGTAGCGGGGAGGCAGCGTATGGAGAGCATTTTGTGGAGGAGGATGGATCTGAGTTGCCTTCAAGTATGGCAAGGATGTAGACACTGAACCTGGAAGAAAACAGGAAGTACAGGACATTCAGCATGAGAAGACCAGATGAGCCCCGAGTGCAAGGCAGGAAAACAAAGGATTTAAAATCCTTGAGAGCAAGGACTTTCTCTTGTTTTGGTTGCTGTTACTGCAGAAAACCCTATTTATCAAGATAGGGTGTTGCAGTTGGAAGCAGGTTTTTCAGTGCTTTTGTTGCAATCTCAGGATATTCCTTCCATCTCGACTTTAATCCAGGTTGTATGGAGATTTGAAGTTGTCTCAAAACGCAATTTCACAATTCATTTATAATCTCAAGCAGTGGATTCTCTTCTATTGCAGACAAAATTGATTCATCCAGCTTATTCACAAATGGGTCGTGATCCATTTCCTCTCAGGTCTGGAGTCCTTTGTATATGGGGAATAATGCTCAAGTTCTTTTGAAAGCTGAGATGGGTGATCATGCACCATCAGGCACTGAGAGAAAAAAGACCCCCATTGAATCACTTTCAAAATTTCCACTAATGTTTGAAATATGCCAAAACTCTCATTGTTCACTCATAATCCCCAAAATTCCAGTTCAGCTTTAAATGCAGCCACCTTATCTGCCAACTGGAACACAGTTGTCATTTTCCCCTGAGGTGAGACAGAGTTAACTGAGCAGGTTGATTATGACACATGAGTAAGCAAGTTCTGTGACCCACTCTGTGTCACTGAAATGTACAGTGATGACTGTTTTTCTAAAACCTCTGGAGCAGCTCTCATAATTCAAAGTGCTGGTCAATGAGCTACCTGTAGAAAGTCATGTCACTTCTCAGATAAGACAAAACACATGCAGTTGGCATCCATCTGCTCATAGAGCTGTGTGAAAAGATATGAGTTAAGGACATGTACTTTATGTGGTTGATAATTTTAGTCATATCCTTCAAAAAAAATTTTTTTAAGTTCATTTTTTGCCTAACCAGCCTTTCTCTATGGATGACACAATGCATAGATTCACATTCAGAAGCAAATTCTTTGACCGGAGTAGGGAGACCAGAGTGCCGTCCAGTCCTGGCCACCTCTTTGTCAGGGCATATACCAACACAGAATGACCAATTCACTTTTCCTAATATGTAAGCATTCAAGACTTGAGTACTTTGTAGCAGTGCTGTGGGCTGACAACAAAACTGTACATAACACACCCTGGTGCAAATCCTTCTGAAAAATACACTGCAGATAAATAAGCATCCTTGTCTTGTCAGCATCAGTAGACTCAATGGATTGCACAGCACAGCAAGTTATTAATCGTCTGTAACAATTTTGTCACAATATCCTTTGCTCTTCCATCAACTCATTTAGTTACAGTGCTAACCAAAGAGAACCATGTGCCTCCTTTTGAACATCAACCTCTCCTAAAACTTCATGACAAATGTCCTTAGCAACAGATGGGACCAACTCTTAACCATTGCCTTGGCAATGCAGTTGGTAAGAATGATTCTTTCAGAGCCAGGCATGGTGGCTCATGCCTGTAATCCCAGCACTCGAGAGGCTGAGGCAGGAGGATTGTTGCGAGTTCGAGACCAGCCTGGACTACAAAGTGAGCTCAAGACTAGCCTAAACTTCATAGCAAGACCCTGTCTCATAAAAGATAAAAAAAAAAAAGAATGATTCTTTCAGTGCACACATTTGGTGAAATGATGGCCTTCAATAATTGCTTCTATTCTTCATGTTCATTTTTTTTTCTTTTGAACACTCTCCAAAGGCTTATCTTTTAATGTGTGATGCTTTGTGTCCATGTAGCAAAGAAGTCTTGAAATTTCTGTGGATTCATGGGATTCACCATGTGCCATTCACCACATTCCATGTTTCACCAAAAATAAAACCTGGCTGGAAAATAACCAGCCTTGAAAATTAGAGATCAAAAATTCCAGTCCCGATCAGCCTATCCTGGTCTTACCTACCTTACAGGGTAGCCACTGAGCAAGAGAGTAGTAATGGCAGGTAAGGCCAGGATAGGCTGCCTGGGGCTGGAGTTTTTGTATTTTTTAATTAATTAAATGTATTGATACATTTTAGGTATACATAGTGATGATATTCATCATAGGGCATTTGTACCTACACATGATATAACTTGATTCTTTTTTTCCCATTCCCCTACCCTTCCTTCAGTGACTCATATCCTTATTTGTAAAAGCTTTGCTTCCATTTTTTCTTCTTTTCCAGCATTTCTTTTCTTTTCCCTCCCTCTTTCCCCTCCCCTCTCCCTATCTTTCCTTCTCATTTGAACATTTTCTTCCTTTCACAATACTTATATACATATTTGTCCTTATTTACACTTTTAGTTTCTCACACCAGAGAAACAATGCAGTATTTACATGTATGTTTGATTTATTTCACTTAAAAGAGTGGCCTCAAGTTTCATCCATTTAGCTAGAAATGTCTCAAGCCTAACCTTCTTTATGTCTGAGTATTACTCCATTATATTAAAAAAAAAAACCCATATCTCCTTTAACCATTCATCAGACAATGGGCACTTGAACAGTTTCCAAGATTTAGCTATTACAAACAGTGCCACTATAAGCATGGGTGTGCATATATCACTATGATATGATGCTTTTAATTCTTTTGGGAAGATACCAAGAAAAGGAATAGCTGCATAAAGTGGAAACTTTAGTTCTAGTTTTTTGAGGAATCTCCACTGATTTCCACAATGGTTGCACCAGTCTACACTCCCACCAACAACAAAAAAGGATTCCTTTCCCCCACAGCCCTCCAGCATTTGTTATTGGTTGGCTTCTTGATAATAACCATTCTTTATGGGGTGAGATAGAATCTCAGCATTGTTTTAATTTGCATTTCTTAAATGAACAATGATGTTGGACATTTTCATATATTTATTTGCTGTTTGTACTTCTTCATCTGAGAAGTGTCTATTTTAGATGCTCATTTTTGGATTAGGTCTTTAAATTTGGGCAGTCTGATTTTTTGATTTCTTCATATAGTCTAGATAGTTGTCTGAGGAACAACATTTTTTTCCCACAATGTGGGTTGTCTCTTCATTCTGTTGATGGTTTCTTTTACTGTTCAAAAGGTTTTTCAACAAAATGAAATCCCAGTTGCTGATTCTTTGTGATAGTTCTGTGTGATTGGGGTTTTGTTCACAAAGTCTTTGCCTACACCAATGTCTTCAAGAGTTCTACCTATTCTATCTTAAAGGGGATTCAGTGTTTCTGCTTTAACATTTAGATCTTTGATCTATTTTTATATCAATTTGAAAAATATGGATCTAGTTTTAAACTTTGATATGAGGAAAGCCAGTTTTTCCAGCACCATTTATTAAAAAGGCTCTCTGTCTCTTACAGCGAAGGTATTAGGTATCTGTTATGGTTGATACATAATAATATGGTTAGGTCAACTTGAGAAATTTAGATGTTAAACTAAATCACTCAGCAGGGAGCCAAGATCCTTACTTTGCAAACATCCTCAGCTTGTGTAAAAGGAGCACATGGAGTTTTTGTAACTGCGACACCTGCCCTGATGTGGTGGTAGCCTGCTTACAATATAGAGGAGAAGAGGCTTGTTCTCTCCCTACTTTTTGCTCTTATGGACTTTTCTGTCTTCCATCACTTTGAAGTGTTGCCTCTGTGCCAAGTCACCCTTCCTTGAAGCCAACTGATTATGGACTGAAACCTCCACAAACTGTAAGCTAAATAAAACTTTCCTTCCTTAATTTGGGGCATTGGATATTTTGTCTCAGCAATGAGGGAAATGTAATTAAGACAGTACCTTTACCAAAGACTAAGTATGTCTGGGGTTGTTTTTGCATCTTCTAATCTATTCCATTAATCCTCCAGTCTTTTTTTCTCTTTTTCCAGTGCCATGCTATTTTGTTTTTTTTTTTTTCATTTTTTTTGTTTAAAGAGAAAAAAAAACATGTAAAGGGTAGAGATAATACAGAATTTCAAAAAAAAAAAGATAAACAGTAAGAAATCACTAGTTGATAAATTACATATTGTCCTCTTAGAAATAGTTGTTCAAGTTACAAAATTAAAGCATACAAGTAGATATTCAAATAGTGAGAGTGTAAACAGCTATGCACGCATGAGTCTCTACATGTATTTCTATCCTTTATGTATTAGAGGGAAAAGCAAAACATAGTAAGACAAAACAAAACAAATTCCTATAAAAACATGAAGCCAAAAAGTCATAAAACTACAGTACAAAGTGATCTACAATGATTAGAGTGTTGTTTCTTACTATCTTCAATAGAATGGTCTATATCATCAGGCATAATTGAATATAGCAGTATAATTGAATATAGTAGTACATAACAATATTAGTAAAAATAAAACATTGTAGACAGTATAAAACTTCAAAGGCAGGTAATAATCAAACCAGAGTGGATATTCTAGTGAATCTTGTCATCTTCAGTGCAGTTGCCTATACTCTCAGACTTGATACTATCAATTATAACAGCTTTGAATAAAATCTATCAATACAAAACAGCAATCTAACAAACCGGATTCAATTATGATCCATCATGGTAAAACAATGTAGGTTTTACAGAGCTTTAGATTAAGTTAATAGGAAATTAAGGATGATTACTATGCTATATCCTGTTATTTTTGGGATAACTGTCTGTGCCCTCAAATCTAGTACAAGTAGAATGACTAGAACAGACTATAATACATCTAAGCAGAGTGGTATGAGTAATTTGGGTTTTAAATCCTGGTGTACTATTAACAATCTAGTGTGTCAAGGCCATCTATGTTAGAGATTCTAGTTACCCTTCTCTGCCTCATTTCTGCTATGCTGTTTTTCTGCCTTTGTTTGTCTAGTTTTCTCCTTCATTCTACTGCCTGCCCCACTCATTGAGGCCTTTCTGACACTGTTCCTAAAATCCTGGTATTTTTTTTCTCTCTCTCTCTAGAATGTCCTTTAATATTCTCTGTAGGGTTGGATTGGTGGTCACAAACTCGCCCAGTTCCTCTTTGTCATGGAAGCATCTTGTTTCTCCATTAATTTCTAGTGACAGTTTTGCAGGGTACATCAATCTGGGCTGGAGGTTATTTTCTTTCAGGGCTTGGAATACTTCACTCCAAGCTCTTCTTGATCTGATGGTCTGTGTTGAGAAGTCTGCCTTGATCTTGATGGGCTTACCTTTATAGGTAATCTGTTTCTTTTCTCTGACAACTTTTAATATTCTGTTTTTATATTAAATTTCTGGTATCTTGATTATTATATGTCTGGTGTAGCTCTGTTTTGGTTGTAGGTGGCTGGAGTCCTATTTGCCTCACATAACTGAATGTCATTTTCTTTTCCCATGTTTGGGAAGTTTTCCTTAATTATTTCCATAAATAGCCTTTGTAATTCACCTGTTTCTAGTCCTGCTTCTTTGTTCATGTTTCTTATTCTTAAATTGTAGATTCTCTTGTCATCTTCTAGCCTTTGTATTGTTACTGCCTGTTTCCTTGTTATTTTTAAGAGATCTTTTCTCTCATGATCACACATTGCAAACTTGTCTTCAAGTTTTGATAGTCTATCCTTAGTTTCTTTTAAGGAGTTTTGCCAGCTTTCAATGGAGTTTTTAATTTCCTGGTAGTCTCTTTGAATCTGCTTCTTGTATTCTGCCATACTGTTTTTATCATAGTAGCTTTGTACTATAATTTCTTTTTTTTAATTTTTTTATTTAGAAGAAAAAATGAAACAGAAAGAGGATAGAAATAATGCAAAATTTCAAAAAAAAAATAAAAACAAAAACAAAAACCAGCAAGAAATCACTAGTTGACAATTATATATTTTCCTCCCAGAAGTAGTTGTTTAAGTTACAAAAGTAAAGCATACAAAGTAGACATTTAAACAGTGAGAGTGCAATCAGATCTGTTCATCTATCCAACAAAAAACTTAGTACTATGGTCATCTATCCTACACACTCAAACATACTTGCAGTTATATCCTTTAGAATACTTTCCTTTCCTCTCTCTTTTTTTTACAATAACTATAATCAATTCTCATAAACTGTTTAGAAGTTCTACACATGTATAAGTCTCTACATGCATACCTGGCCTTTCTGTATTAGAGGTAAAAACAAACCAAAACAAGTCAACAATACAAATTCCTAGAGAAACACGAAATGAGAAGGACATATAAAACCACAATACTAGGTGATCTATGGTTGTCACCATGATGTCTCCTGTTATTTTCAATAAAATTGTCTATATCATCAGGCATAGTACAATTAAACTTAGTGGTACATAGCACTATTAATAAAAACCAAACATTGGAGACATTATAGGGCTTCAAAGGCAGTTAACAATTAAACCAGAATGGGTATCCTATTGAATCCTGCCATCCCCAGAGTAGTTGCCCCTACTCCCAGACTCGACACCCTCAAGCATACCCGATTCAAATAAAATCAGTCAAGACAAAACAAGACAAGCGATATAGCCAATCTTCTCTGCCTCATCTCTGTTATGCTATTTTCTGTCATTGTTGTTTACTTTTCTCCTTCATTCCACTGTCTGCCCCTTTCATTGAGGCCTTTCTGCCACTGTTCCTGGAATCCTGGTGATTTTCTTCTCTCTCTCTAGAATGTCTTTCAGTATTCTTTGCAGGGTTGGATTGGTGGTCATGAACTACCCCCGTTCCTCTTTGTCGTGGAAATATCTTGTCTCTCCATTAATTCTGAGAGACAGTTTTGCAGGGTACATCAATCTAGGTTGTCTGTTATTTTCTTTCAGGGCTTGGAATATTTTGCTCCAAGCTCTTCTTGATTTGATAGTTTGCAATGAGAAGTAAGTCTGCTGTGATTTTGATGAGTTTTCCTTTATAGATAATCTGTTTCTTTTCTCTGACTGCTTTTAATATTCTGTTCTTGTGATGGATTTCTGGGATCCTGACTATTATATGTCTGGGTGTAGATCTGTTTTGGTGGTAGATGGCTGGAGTTCTGTATGCCTCATATTTGAACATCACTTCCTATGCTTAGGAAGTTTTCCTTAATTATTTCTGTGAATAGCCTTTTTATTTCATTTGTATTTGTATTTGTCCCTGCTTCTTTGTTCACATTTTTTATTCTCAAATTATAAATCCTCTTATCATCTTTTAGCCTTTGTATCATTACTTCCTGGTTCCTTGTTATTTTTAAGAGATTCTTCTTTTCGTGATCATACATTGCAAACCTATCTTCAAGTTTTAAAAGTCTGTCTTTAGTTTCTTTTAAGAAGTTTTGCATCTTTCAATGGAATTTTTAATTACCTGATATTCTCTTTGGTCTGTTTCATGTATTCTAGGTTTTGTTTATATTCTTCATCAAAGGCTTCTCTCCTCTCTCTAGGTTTCTCCATTCTTCCATTTGTGTCTTCTTGAGGAGTACCCAGTGTTTCTTTTATTAATCTTCTTATATCTTGCTTCACCTGAGGTAGAATTTCAGATTTAAATTCATTGATGAGGTCATGGAAGTATTTCTTTATTTCCGATGAGGTCACGTCTGATACTGCATGTCCGCTGCCCTCAGTCTCCTCTGTACTCACCCCTCCTGGGCTTATTTTCCCTGGGTCAGTGGTTGAAGGCCTTTTGCTGTTTCTCTGTCTTGTCATGTTTCTGGTTACTTTCAGACAGATGAATGGTGGAGGTGTCCAGACCTTTACGTACTGCCTTAAATCCCTCTGAAGCTTATTGGCTAAGGCAGTGCTGCCCTTCCATGTCTGCTGTTGATCTGTGAGGTGCATGCAGGTGCGGTGGTCTGTTGATCTGTGAGGTGCATGCAGGGGTGGCAGTGTGGGCTGGCCCCTCCCCTCTCAACCAGTGAGCAACTTTAGCATGTTAGACTGTGCCCTGCTGATGTCATAGGTTCAGGACAGACTCATCCCTGGCTATTGGGTCCCGATCACAAGCATGGCCCAGCCCAAGCAGATATCACCAATCTACTTTGTGCAAGGAGCCTCCAACTGAATCTGCCTTGATTCAAGCCTGACTTGCCCAAATCCAATATGTCATCCTGCCAGTGATCTTGCTCTGGGGAATCCAGTTCCCTGCAGTCACCAAAGTCTGTGCAGCTCTGCTTGCCATCTCCACTCCCCATTGCAGGGCTTCCTCCTGCCAAGGGTCTCCAGCTCAGCAACCCTCGCTCTTGGCAGGGCTGCAACCTCAGCTCGATTGTGAGTCACCGGACTCCAAGACATGCCCAGCACAGATACCAGAGCATGCCCAGCTCTAGCCCTCTGTCCACGCTTCTTCTTCTTCTTCTTTTTCATTTTTTTTCTTCTTCCTCAATTTCTTCCTGGGTTGCAAGAATTCCTCTCCTTTTGTCCGGTCCTCTCCATGGTGTCAGATTCCAGCATTTGAGTTGTTTTTCTCAGAGAGGCTCTCTATCGTGCTACATTTCAATCGGCCATCTTGGATCTTCCCCCTTGTACTATAATTTCAAGTTGGTGACTATGATGCCCCCTATCTTGCCTTTGTTGGTCAGAATTGCTTTTGCTATTCTAGCTTCCAAATGAATGTTAGGATTGTTTTCTCTAATTCTGTGAGACATGCTGTTGGAATTTTGATAAAGATTGCATTAAAGTTGAATAACAATTTTGAAAGTATGGTCATTTTTACTATATTAGTTCTTTCTACCCAAGAGCAAGCAATATCTTTCCATTTTCTGATATCTCCTTCAATCTCCTTTTTCCTGTAAAGGTCTTTTACTTCCTTCATTAGATTGATTCCTAAGTATTTATTTCTTTCTTTTTTATTATTTTGGATGGTATTGTAAAAGATGTTGTTTCCCTAATTTCTCCCTCAGTGAGTTTGTTGTTCATGTACAGGAAGGCTATTGATTTTTGAATGTGAATTTTGTATCCAGCTATGCCTCTGAATCTGGTTACTAAACCTAGAAATTTTTGGTGAAGTTTTCAGGGTCTTCTACGTACAGTATCATGCTATCCACAAATAATAATAATAGTTTAACTTCTTCCTTTCCTGTCTTTATTCCTTTTATTTCTTTTTCTAGTCTATTTGCTCTGGATAATGTTTCCAGAAGTATATTGAATAAGAACAGTGATGGTGGGCATCCTAGTCTTGTTCCTGATTTTAGAGTAAAAGCTTTCCATTTTTATCTATCTAGTATGATGTTGGCTGTTGGTTTGTCATAGATGGCTTTTATCAGATTGAAATAAAGACCATCTATTCCAGTTTTCAGTAGGATTTTTATCATAAATTGGTGTTAGATTTGTCAAAATGCTTTTTCTATTGAGGTGATAGTATGGTTTTTATCTTTGGTTCTGTTAATATGGTGCATTGCATTTATTGATTTTTGTATGTTAAATATCCCTACATCCCTAGCATGAATCCAACTTGGTTGTTTATTTGATCTTGCTCTGTTTTACTGATATGAGTATTCACCCTTATAAATTTCCCATAAAACTGCTTTCATTGTGTCCCATAAGCTCTGGTGTGCCATATTGGTGTTATTGCTTAATTGTAGAAACTGTCTAATTTCTTCTTTAATTTCACTTGTGATCTATTGGTTGTTTTGGAGTGTGTTGTTTAATTTCCATGTATTTATTAAGTTCTTGTGGCTTCTTTTGCTATTGATTTCCAATTTCATTGCATTATGATCTGATAATATACATAGGACAATTTCAATTCCATTGCATTTACTTAAGCATGTTCTGTGAGCCAGTGTGTGGTTTATTTTGTAGAATGTCCCATGTACAGCTGTGAAAAATATGTATTCTAATGTGGGGTGGAACACTTGATAAACATCTACTAAGTCCATTTGTTCAAAAGTTTGGTTGAGTTCTAATATTTCATTGTTGATCTGATTCTGTTAGGGTTCATGGAGTTTTAATCCTTGTTATTTCTTTCTAGAATGTCCTTCAGAACACTTTGAAGTGCTGGTTTGGTGGTCACAAACTTCTTCAATTGTTTTTTGTCATGGAAGTATCTTATTTCTCCATCAATTTTGATGGTAGTTTTGTGGGGTACATAAATCTGGGTAATAGGTTGTTTTCTTTTAGGACTGAAATATGTCACTCTACACTTGCTTTGGCAGCACATATACTAAAGTTGGAATGACACAGAGAAGGTTAGCATGGCATCTGCACAAGGATGACACAAATTCATGAAGTGTTTCATCTTTTAAAAAAACAAAGTACTAGGGATATAACTCAGTGGCATAAGTGCCTGCCTGGCAAGTGCAAGATTGTGAGTTCAATCCCCGGTACAAAAAAAAAAAAAAAGAGAGAAGGATTCACTCCAAGCTCTCCTTGACTTGAAGATTTGCATTAAGAAGTCTACCATGATTTTGATGGGCTTTCCTTTATAAGTGATTTGTTTCTTTTCTTCAACAGGTTTTAATATTTTTTTCTTGATTATTATGCCTTTCTGTAGTTTTTTGTTGTTGTTGTTGTTGTTGTTTGTTGTTGTTTTGTTTTTTTGTCTTGGCTAATTGAAGTTCTATATACCTCACTTATCTACATGTGAAACTCATTTTTCCTGTCAGAGAAGTTTTCTGCCATGAGGTCTGAAAAATATACAATTTTCATTATCTCTTGCTTTTTCCTTAACCCTGATCAATCTTATGTTACTCTGCTTTGCACCATCTAATAGCTGCTGGAATGATCTCTTGTGAATCCTTACTATTTTTATGAATCTTTCTTTTCCTGATCACTAACTACAATCCTGTCTTCTGTATCTGAGAGTCTCTCTTCACATTGGTTCATTCTGCTGTGTATACTTTCAATGGAATTTTCAATTGCTTGAATATCTGTCTTAATTTGTTTTGTGGACTCCATTTCTTTCCTATGTTGGGCATTTATGATTTCCATAATTTTCTTAGGCTCTTCTATTTTTTTTTATCCGTACCTGCTCCAGAGTCACTAAGCATGTCTTTCATTATGGTCACCATCTCTGTACTTATCTGAGAAATTATTTCTGATATGACTTTTTCTAGTACCTCATTCATTTGATTTGTTGTTACCATGTAAGAGAGTCCAGGTGGGTGGCTTTTGGACTGTTCCACCTCATTGCTCCCTGAGTTTGCGTTTGGTGAGCTGGACATCTGGGGTTATACTTAAGTGTCTTCTTATTTTGAGTGTGTGTTTTTAGTTTAATTCCTGGATTGACGCTTATAAATAGCCTAAGGCAAGTAGCTTTATTGATAGTATTTAGAACTTTTAGAAAATGACTACTTCTTAGAGAGGTCTTCCAGGTATAGCTAGATTTTGAGTTTTGAGTCTGTTGCAAGATCCTACCTCTTCAATTTGTCAAGGATGGGATGTTGTTGCCTATATGGCCAGCCCCTGTCTCTTTGGCACTATCCTGTAGTATATTTTATGATCCTTAGGCAATATCAGTCTTGGTATGTCAGGAAGAAAAACTGATTAGAACAATTATGTCACTTTGACTGAAGTGGTACAATCAACAATAACAATAGCATCAAACATAGCCTGAAATGACAAACTGAAGTAACTATTAATTTGCCACCTTTAACCATATGAGCTAAATTTAACAAAATCTAAAATGAACCAGAAAATCATATGCATTCTAGATATCTTTCCAGAAGAATTAAAAACATCATACTTACAGCAATATATGTGCACCCATGTTTACAGGAGAACAATTTGTAATAGCAAAATCTTGGAAACAACCCAAATGCCCATCAATCAAGGCATGGATAAAAATTATGTGATCTTTTTATACAATGGAGTACTACTCTGCTATAACGAATGATCACACTGAGTGAGTCCAGGCTCTGAGAGAAAGTATCATCTGCCTCTTCCTTCTTCATTGAAGTTTTCCTCTGTGTTGTCTCCATAGGCTTCACTTCTCACTTCAGATCCCTTTGGGGTCCTGGAGACCGAAGTTACTCCTTCTTCTCTTCCTCGTGTTGCTATATTCCAGTGTCTGAACACAAATCTTACGTTGGTTCTTTCTCTGTTTCTCACAACTCCACCATCTTCCCAGAAGTTGGGGCTGGCATTTTTGATCTCTGGTTTTCAAGGCTGATTATTTTCTGTCTAGGGCTTATTTTGAGGGAAAGAGAATACTACACAAAATGGTGTTGGAGAATATGAACCATTTGTTGAAATGAACCCATAATTCACACAGAACATTTAGAATTCCCTTTTAAATGCAGCTTTCTTGTTGTTGGCAGTCTGGTCTAATTTTGGGTCTTTCTCTCTTTTCAAAGATGCTTACCAGTGATAGTTGCTTTTTACTCATTTTGGCTGGAGCTAGCTTGTGGGCTCACCAAAACTGTGATTGTGACAAGTGCTCAATGTTGGACAGAGGAATGGATGGAAGTGGGAAATAAAAAATTGTCATGACAGGTCACTCATGAACTAAAGCACTTAATTCTGTCTTCCAGTCAGCCATCACATGCAGCTTGTCACTTGCCTCTCACTGATAGGGTTTCAATATGAGTCCATAAGCAACTGATTTATTATGATCTCCCTGCTAGAGTCTGTCTGTATTTGTGGCCTCTTAAGCACTACACACACACTCACACACACACACACACCCTATAAATCATGTGTCCTGTATTAAATTGTTCCCCCTTGCAAACCCTGACTTCAACAGGATGTATCTTAGTGCAAACCCTGGGTATAATTTTTAGTACTACAGAGAAAAAAAAGTGCACACATCCAGTGATTATACTATAGCATCTAGGTTTGGAATGGGAAAGTGTTCCCACACCTGAAAAGTGACCTAAAAATACAGTTTTCAGAAGATGCCCAGTTCACTGAGCAACAGATGGCTATTTCAAAGCACCGTCTGGCAATATCATTTTCCAAAACAGTTAGCTAAAACAGGGGCACTTAGATACCTATAAATTGAGGGAACACACTTGTTTCAGCTGTATGTGTGGCTGTATTACTTGTTTTGATGAACAGATTGAAAAAAAACCAAACTGTTTCCTCATCCACAAGGTCTAGGCTAAATAAATTTAAGTTAGAATTTCTCAGTTCAGAACAGCAGTTGCTATGGGCCTGCCTATTGTTTAACACAAGAAGTTGAAAATAAACTTATGACATAACAGAAATGTATTACCATGATACCCCTAAGAGATGCCCACTGATCAAATAAATGGGATCAACAGTTTTACAAATTATTTAAGTATCAAACATCACTCATTTAAAGTAACAATTACCAAATACTTATGTCCAGGGTATAATTCCCCCTGGCCCGAGGTCAACTACCAAGGCTGTAAACTGGTCTTGTGAAGTAGTCTGGGTGGTAAGCAGTATTTTCATAAAAGCTGTAAGTTGATGACATTCATATCTGCATATGTAGAAATGCTCTTTTGGAAAAAGTTGTACTTTTACTTCTATAATGTTTGGAACAAGTTTTCTCATCAACACTTGGTAAGTTGTTCAGCTCAAAAGATTGCAGATCTCTGCCTTAAAACCCTCCAGGAGAATACTGTAACTAAAAACATCAGTTCTTACAACTTTCCCTCAGTCTAAAGTAGGGCACAATATTGCAGCAAGTAGCACTTTAATGCGGACAAAATTTTGTGTGATAAATTCCTTTGAAAATGCAAACCTAAAACAGAAATACTCATTGTAAGAACTGATTTTACAGGAGACTCTAGAGATGAATAAAAGGGAAAGGGACACTGCCTAAGAAAACAAGTGGGTTTTTGTTTTGATTTTGGATCTGAACTGCACTTTTTCCTGGAGAGCAGATATTTGGTAGGAAATGGGAATTGTGTGTTTAACCAAGACTGTCTGTTGCTTAGTAGTCAATGGATACCAGCAAATAAACTAGTGGATCTTTCCTCTTTGATTGCTCTCCTTAGGTGACGGAAAACAAGCACAGCAGCCCACACCAAAGTTGAGCTGTGCGTGGGGGGAGGTAACACCACAGTGAGTGGCGACGCGTGGGTGGGCGTGGACGGTCTCGCGGTGCATCCTGGGATGCCACTTTCACTAAATGTGATGGTTTTTTTATCTAGAGTTTCATTGATAAACTCATTGCAAACGGGAATCCATCACGTTTTAAACTCTTTTTTTAAAAATCCAAGAACAAATCTATCTCATGCTTAATAAAGACTTCCCATTTGCTGTGTGTTTCTTCCTTTGGACTATTTCCTGTATGGCCTTTAGAGTACAGACTTTCAGAGGGCTGATGTAAGCCGTCTCCAGTCATGATTATAACACACTGGAGGATTTAGAAGGACAGCTCAGTGATCAGCATGACTTCTAGAGGTACTGAGAAAGTGCTCGAAGCATTCTCACATGAGCAGTCCAGAGGAGACCCTTGGCCACTCACTAGGACCAACCATCTCTTAGAACCTCAGCCTCCTTCCTGAGGAAGCTTTTTTCAAAAGTGGGTTAGTGAGAAACTATGAAGAGTCTGACATTTTACCCTGCTTGCAAACCAGGAAATTTACCTGCCTCTCTCTCTCTCTCTCTCTCTCTCTCTCTCTCTCTCTCTCACTCATACACACACACAGACAGACACATACACACACACACGAGAGGTAATCAAAAATATAGTGAATGTTTAAATTAAAATTTTTATTATGATAACAAATTACCATTAACTACTCTCTAAGTACTTAAAAATTTCTGCTCACTTTAAACATACTTATCCCATCTTTCTTAGCAATGTGTTTTCTACAGTAATTTATAAAAATTTAAATATTTTCAATCACTATGTATTTTATCTACATATTTAATGGAGTGAATTGTAGGAAAAGAATCCTGAAATTATTAAAATTTAATCACATAGATGACTGCCTCTGTAATTTCACCACTTGGGAGACTGAGGCAGGAGGATTGCTGTGAGTTTGAGGTCAGCCTGAGCTACATAGTAAGACTATCAACTCTGTCAAAAAGAAGAGAAGAAGAAAGAGAAGAGAAAAGAAAGGAAAAGAGAAGAGAAAGGAAAAGAAAAAAGAAAAGAAAAATTAACATTGAGTCCAGCCAGGTAGAGACTGAGGTAATGGTTGATGTACAAGTTACCCTTGCTGTGCCCAAACAGCCATCAGTCTACGGTAGAACACAATGTCTTCTGCCAAAGAACATATATCGAAAACAAAACAATTTTTAAACTAAGTGAATTCTTGATATTTCTATAGGTATGTTACATTCCATCCATTTATGAAAAACTATACTTGAATTTAATAGTATTTTCATTGATTCAGTACTTAGTTCAATATTCAGATATTCAGCAACTGAATAATAAATTTATTGAGTTGAGTTAATTATGAAATATATGAATAAAACTACTGTTGGAGTACAAAGATTAACACCTAGTATTCTTTTTTTATTCAACAAATATTTATTGAAAATCTTCAGTCTTTAAAATACCATGCTAGGTTCTAGAGACCCTGAGAACCTACCAGTGCAGATGAGTTTCTGTCTTTAAGTTCATTTTATTACCAGATAGACAGATCAATGAATGAAATTGCCAAATATAAGCTGGTCTTAGTATCTTATGCCTTAAGCTAAAGGAGAAATTTTGTATTTATTTATTTATTTACTTATTCATTTATTGGCTCACAACTTATCTTCTCAATGGTTCATTTTCCTCATCTATAATGAATAATCCCTACATGTGTTACACGTATTCAAGGTTGAGAACTTGTGGTCCACATGGTTTTAATGTTCTTTCAGATTTTCTTCCTTTAACAGAGATGGAAGACTTTCTCTGCAGCTGTCAATAACTTCTACCAGTGGGGAAATTAGGATCTGCCAAATCTCTCAGTACTGAGATCGAGTGAGCTGACATATGCAAGACAATTTGTTTTGCAAATCAATAAAAATCCATTCTATCCACCAGCTTCTCATCACCAGTGGTGGCTGTGGCTTTCTGTGATATACAGGACACTGTGTCAGGCGCTGCAGCTGGGATGAGAATATCTTTTAAGAAAGTATAAAGAGGAAAAATTGGAAATTAGGATGGAGTTCACATGGCACAGTACATTAAAGTCTGGACAAAGAAATTCAGATTTGAGCCAGCAAAGATACGTGAATGAATAAGATTTAAGAAGCACAGAGGATGATGTGGGAGACCACTGTTGTGACCAGCTCACTTAGTAATACATGTGGGGCAGCATGCAGATTGTACCGTTCCCTGTGAGAGGTGATTAGAAGCCAAGTCAGGAAAGTAACAAAGAGGAAAAATGGGGAAGAGAGGTTGACAAGAACAAAAGATTATAGGAGCTTTAGATTGCCAACTCCTTGCTAAAAATACAATCTTGGGCTGAGGATATAGCTCGGTTGCACAGCACCTACCTGTCAGGCACAAGGTTGTGAGTTTGATCTCCCAGTACCAAAAAATAATAATAATAATAGTTGCATACATGGAATCTTGGAATTGGCCTCCTTGAGTTCAAATCCTGGCTCCACTACTTTTATATGTTGTGTCCTTGAGCAATTTATTCAATCATTCCCTGTTTGTTTCCTCCTCTATAAAATGAGACTAATATTAACATCGAACTTATCAAGCTTAAATATATACCAAGGTCTTAGAATAGTTATCTAGAAACATGTACACACTCAGCAAAGATTATCATTAGCATCACTGAAATCTTTGTGATGTAGCTCATGGACTTCTTTACAACAGACTCTTCTCATAAACCCAGAAAAACTGAGTGCCCATTGTAGCTGGAAGGCTCGCCAGTAGACAGTCCTCTAACTTTTTGCTTTAATTACATTTAACCTTGTGTAATTGAACAAAAGGTTGGGGCCCTTTATCTCTGCACTTATTTCTAGGACCCTATCATTGTCATCCCGACCTGTTTTATGTAAAATCTTCAGTCACAGTACTCTGCTGTCTCACAGTCTGGCTCTCACAAAACTCATTTTTGTCATACCAGGTTTTCAGCCTCAAAAAACTCTCATCTCTTTTACCCTCCATTTTCTCCCAGTGGATTGGGTCCTTCTCTATTTTGTCTGAACCCCTGTGTTGGTCATCTGAAGTTCAGCCTCCTTCTCCCCTCAAACCTTTGTGGTATGACTTCTGTCTCTCCACCTTCCACTCTAGCTGCACTCTCTCCAACGAAGTTCTGGATGTCAAATCTGATGCACATATTTCGGGTGCCCTATTCATGGACTCCTGTAAGTGTCTCCTAATTAGTTTCCCTGCATTCAATCTCGAACCCCATATGTTGATTCTTTTTTCTTATCAGTTCAAATCCAAGCTGTACAATATGACTCTGAGGGCTTCTCTATTGGATGCTCTTGTTCTTAATGTCTTTGAAACATTTTACTCCTTTAGCAGCCACAGTAATGCCTTCATAGGAATTCTCATCACCCTCTGTCCATTGTCCTTCATGGGCTTCCTCTTGCTTTAACCCTCCCGAGATGCTACTGTCTGATACTTAATTCATTACTCTCTTTACTGCATATATTTCCAGAGCAAACAACAGTCATTATACTTTCTTACGGTTGTAACCACTGCTTACATGCCAACTTGCCACAGATCTATATCAACAGATTCTTCTCTTTAAGCTCCAGGCATACACATCTGAATGCTGTTTGACACCTGTAGAATCACAACCCACTGACGTTTCAAAGCCAATGTATCGAAACGCAGCTAAAATTTTTTCTCTAAACTAGTTCATCTATTTTTTAATCTCTCAGTTGGCAGCACTCCTTTTGTTCAATCACACAAGCTAGAAAGCTAGCAGATATCTTAGATTTCTTCCCCTGCTTTCCCCACTCCCCATGTCTAAGCAATCATTTACACTCATGGAATTTACTTTCTAAATATTTCTAGGCTCCATTCCCTCCTCACCACCCTAGAATGGGCCCTTTTTCCTGCTTTTCTTGGACCGCTGTGAGTGTCTCCTAATTAGTTTCCCTGCATTCAGTCTTGGACCCCACATGTTGATTCTTTTTTCCTATCAGTTCGAATCCATGCCATGTAATATGACACTGAGGTTTCTCCATAATCTGGCATCTGGCACATTCCCCACTATCATCCTTTTCCCTCCCCTGTCTCACACTTACACTCCAGGAAATCTGACCTGGTTTTGTTCCCTGACCTTGATCTGCTTTTGCAGATCTATATGTCCATCTGGAGATGGACATTTCCCAAAAATCCCTGGGCACCTCTCCCTGCACACCCGCCTTCACTGCTCAGGTGTAGCACCACTTCCTTAGTTAAAGGAAATGGAAGGAAAGGAGGGAGGAAAACCAGGAGGAAGAATCATTTTGTCATGGGAAAATATGACTTTCAAATTCAGCAGTCTGATTAAATAAATTGATAAGAAAATAGAAATTTAAACTCTTTGAGGGGAGGGGTACCAGGGATCGAATTCATGACTTTGACTTCACACTTGCCAGGCAGGTGCTGTGCCACTGAGCAATATCCCCAGCAGAAATATTAACACTTTGATTGTGCTTTGGTTAAAATGAAAAGAAATTATAGATCAGAGTCAATCTGATGTCTTGGGGGCAAAATCTGTTACACCAGGTACAAGTCATTAATAAGGAGGTGGGCTAGGAAGCATTTTCATTCCAGTAAGTTTTTCAGTACAAAGAGTCACTCAGGACAGAAAAGGGTATTTACCCAACTTGAAATGTATGTGTCACGTCTTTTGCTACGCTTTCTACAAAGCACGAAGGATCCTTCTGAGATAGTCACAACCTCATCATATGCTCCTATTTCAAGGATAGTCCTAAAAGATAAATAAAATTTTCTGGAATGTAAACTTTAATCTCAAAGCATGTAAAACAGTGCACTGTTTGTTTAATCTATATTTGTTTTAGGACTGGAATTTGCTCACTTTAATTATAAATTAACTGTTAATCTTATTCATCATTATATAAATTGTAGGAAAGTATAGAAAATTATTCAGGCTCCTGAGTGTAGTTTCCTTTCATGTCGATTGTGTGATGCATAATAAAAATAAGACCTCGCAGCTGAATCAAACCCAAAGATGGTAAAGAGTCTACTTTCCTTGAAAACATATTACCCTTTTTTGTAACTGCATGTTATCACCAGGCACCAAGCTTGTAAGAAGTGTTGTTAAAGATCCAGTCTCCATAGTCTCTGAATAGAAGTTTCATTTCAAACCTTCAGAGTTCATTTATTTTTAACTTCTTAATGGAAAAAAATAATGCCAAGATCCTCTACTTAACCATGATCTGAATTTTCCAAAAACCAGAAACAATTTAAAGCTATTTCTCCATTCTTTTTCCATTTTGGTAACATTTTCTCTTTCGTTTTGAGATATTAAGGTTACGTTCCATTTCACAACTTGGCTGCTAGTAACAGGACATTTGAGAATAGATAACCTTGGTCCAGGTTGCAGGGCCTGATGGTAAGGCGAGACTGAGCAGGACTACACTCACCTTCTAATCACTTCGTCACTTATCCAGATGAAATTGCTTCTCTCCAAGAAGCTTGGTTAGGTGACAACCCAATTGTCAGGGAAACAGGAAAGGAGCCCCTCGCTCCTGATCTTGGCAGCTCATGTGAAGCAGAACTTCATTCTGTAAAGGTGAGTACTAAAGTCAAAATGTTTGTGTCTTCATATGTAAAAACCTAATCCCAGCATAAGGGTAGTAAAAGGTGGGCCTTTGGAAGGTGATTGGTTCATTAAGCTCCACCCTAATGAATGGAATTTGGGCTCCTATAAAAGAATGTAAGAGAGTCTGTTCACCTTCTCCACCTTCCTCCATGTGAGGACTCATCAGCAAGGTGCCATCTATAAGGAACAGAACCTCACTAGACATCAAATCTACTGGTGCCCTGACCTTGGGCTTCCCTGCCTCCCAAACTCTGAGAAATAAATGTCTGCCACATATAAATTACATGGTCCAAGGTATTTTGTTCTAGCAGCAGAAATGGACTGAGAGACTTCAGTAGTCGTGTGGCAAGGCTGAGCTGTGCCACAGTGAACAGGCAGACACTGGCAGGCTTCTCACTTCGTGTTCACAGCCTTTATGTGAAAGGCCTCAGTGACACAAACAGCAGGTCTCTGTGTTAGAAGCAGTCTTAAAAAAAATAAAATTCAGTTGTACTGCTGATATCTCTGCTCTTTAGCAGGAAAAGACTAAGCCTCATCAGTCTCCCTAGTTTAGTAGATTTTTAATGCATCTGTGGTGTATCCCCTGATTTAGGAGTAAGGATAATGATACTAGTGTATCTGTAATTTACTGGGTTTTCACTGCATACTACACACTACATTCATTTTCTCAATTAAACCCTTCATAATCTAATGAGTGTTACTCTTTCTACTTTACCAGGTAGGCTTCCATAGCTAACAAGTGGCAAACCCAGGATATGAACCCCCAGCCTGACTGATTCTGAAGAATACAACCTATGATACTTGCCAATTAAGTCAACCAGAAGAAAAACACATCTGAGGAATGAGTAGAGACACAAATGCCTGCCACCAGGCTGGCAGTTCAACTCTTTGGCACCAACTTACTGGGTTTACATAGTATTTGCACTAGGACTGTGGTGGCAAACTTATGGCACACATGCCACAGTGAGCTGTTTGTATCCTTGCAAGCTCTAAAAGATTCACCATTATTGCTCTAGGAAATCTAAAAGCAGATGCCCATGAGAAGAATGGCATCTTGTGTAGTCTTGGCCTCCTGATAAGCAGATAATCAGATAGGATTAGAAGCACCAGAGACCTCTGGGGGGAAAGCCCTGTGAAAAATAGACTTCAGAATACAATATAAGGATCCCACCTGTGAAAAGAAAGCAAGAAATAAAGAACCAACCAAAAAGAATCATAGTCTGCAGCACAATTCTAAAGTCATTTCAGTCAAAACAATTGGGAGTCCCCCATGTCAAAGTCACCTAGCAGTGAACACAGGCGATGCCCAATGGGTACATGTGACTTCCTCTCTGTTCAGTTGTTCAAGAGTGATCTTCCCCTCCTTTGCCGATCAGGGGCAATTATGCCTGCCCATACTGTGACGTCTTTTGTCTGCTGGTCCCTAGACATAAGGAATCTGATATTTCCTGGAGTCAGTCTCAGTTTGCATTTTATGAGGACTTTCCTGGGCTCCCTTTGGGGCACAAGAACCTCCACGAAGGAGATGAGAAGCACAAAGACTCCACTGAATCCCAAAAGTGGTTGTAAGTGCAGGCATTCCCTTTTACCTCTTGGTTCCTTGTGATCCTCCTGCAAGGGTCACAGTGACTTAGTAAGTTGTCTGAGGGTCCCCCACCCTTTCAGAGAATTGCTTCTGAGCTGAATCCTTAGCTGTGTATCCACTCAGCAGTTCTTGCACCCCGTGAAGTTGTTGCTTCTAGATGGCATGGGTCCACTCCACACTTCCTTTGTTGGAAGTGGATGTCCTGCTCAACACTGTTTCGTGGGATCTAGTGTGCTCTGCCTGCATGCACTAGCTGAGACCACAGGCAGTCAATATGCGGTGCCATATTAGGATATATTCATTTGTTTAACAACTTTTTGAATGATATTTAATATCATACTTTATTATATTAGGTTTGGAATTATAAGCAATCAGCTACAAGCCTTAACAATCTTCTGGCCAAAGTGGATATCACAAAGGCAAACAAATAGCACAGGATTTCGCAAGGGCTATCGTAGGGTCTCTATGGTAGCAGCAAAGAGGGGACATAATAGCAGTCTGGGGGGCCTGGAGGTATGTGTACTTGAGAGAGGAGAAGATAGCCAGAAAAAGCAGCAGGAGATGTAGTTACAACTGAGCACAGCCCATGTGGTTAGGTGCAGGTATGTGCGAAGAATTCAGAAGAGCAGAGGCTTCTCAGGGTGGTGGGCATGGACTAGGTAATTATTTTTTCTAATTTTATTTTATTTTTTTAAAAAAGGGGGTAAAACTAAACATAACAAAGCAGATCAGAAGAAAACAATATAAGTGACACAGATTTCAAAACAAGACAACAGGAGATCAACAGTGGCTACCATAATGTCTCTTGTTTTCTTCTAAATGGTTGCCTATATCTTCACCCACAATGAATTCATACAAAACAAAATAGTATAAGACTGATCAGAACACAGTAATGAAGGCATTACAGGCCTTCAAAACCAGACAATATGAAAATTAACAATGGCTGCCATAATGTCTCTTGTTCTTTTCAAAATAACTGTCCATACCTTCATGTATGTTGAGATTAAACAATATAAAATAGGCAAAACCACTCTGAACAAAGAATAGAAGCATTATTGGATTTCACAGCATGATGATAAGAAATCAGCAATGGATAGCATAAGGTCTGTTTTTCTTCAAAATAGCTGTTCATTTCCTCACACATAATATAATCAATTCTCATAAACTGTTTAGGAAAAGTTCTAGGCATATCTATCCTTTCTGCACTAGAGCAAAAAACAAAACAAAACAGATTACTAGAAAAATAAGAAACAAAAAAGACAAATAAATAACAATAGTAAAGAGCCCAAAACAATAATGATACAGCCCTTCAAAACACGGTGGTAGGAACAGAACTAAGGTTGATATTTTACATAGTGATCTTCAAGAAGAACAGGTCATTAAAAACCTGTCTGCTATACTAGCAGGTAGGGCCTATGTTAGTCAGCTTTAACAGACACCTAAGTTAATAAACTTAGAGAAAAGATTTATTTTGCTCCTAGTTTTCAGTCTGTGAGCAGTTGGTCCTGTTGCTTTGGGCTGTGATGCCACATCACAGCGGGAATCTACAGTAAAGTAGAACTGGCCATTTCATCAAGAAGCAAAGGAGAGGAAGTGCTGGGGTCTCATATTCCCCTCCAAGGGCACGTACCCAATAACCTAAAGACCCTCCAGCAGGCTCCACCTCTTAAAGGTTCCACCATCTCCTAGTAGCACCACAGGTTGAAGACCAAACACTTTTAACATATGAACCTCTGGGGGACACTTCAAAAAATATCAGGCTTCCTCCTATGTCAAAGAGAAGCCTCCAAAGTTATTTCACCTCATTTGTGCTGCAGAAGATCTCTCTAGCACAAGATGGAAGACTAATTGGAGGTGAGCCATGATGGCAGCAGTTAAGGAGGCAAAATTGGTAGGACTTGGTGACAGTGGGTAAGAGACATCTTTGAGCCAAGGATAGCTCCAGGGCTGGTCAGGTGGTGGTACCATCACTGAAACAAGAACAGAAGAAGAGGAGAAAATTCGTAATAATGGGTTCAGCTTCTGATAAGTTGGTTTTTCAATGCCTGTGGGATATCAGTTGAGCAGAAAGATAAGTAAATCTGAAGCCAATTATTGCTCAGACACAGTCTGAGCCAATTATTGCTCTCCCAATCCCAGTCCTCCTGAGGAACTCCTAATGCTTACACCTGAAACTCTCCCAGGAAAAGGAAAGAAAAGAGACAGTAGACATCTCAAAGTGGATAAGGCCCTGCTCTGTGATCAAGAGAGACCAGAAAACTAGGAATGGGCCTTATAAAACTGAAGTTTCCTCTAAGGAAAACTATTGCTGGAAACAACAGGTAATCACTAGTTTATCATCCTTATTTTCATGATAAACAGGAGGTCTAAATGTTTGCAAGCCAATAAAACATTTTGAAGCCTCAAAGATTAGGGTACTTTAAGGTTTTGGATGAATGCCATTCAGAAAGTGTTTCCTTTTTGAAGTTGTCATTATAATAATGAATGTTTTGTATTTGGGGAAGTGGTGTAATATTTGGAATGTTCAGCCAAAGGGAAAAAGATTAGTAGCTAATTCTAATGACTTCTGGAGAACATGAGAATTTTAATTTGAAATGTGTGCTTTTTTTTTTTTCCTTCATCCCAAAGTCAAAGCAAGGCTAAAATAAGGAAAAATTGAAAACAAAAAAGTACTTTGACCTATATAATCTGATTTGACTTAATTTATAAACAACCTCTAATGGAAGCAGGCTGGTGGTGACAATGCTTATTTGAAGAAATTAGGACACAGAGGATAACAGCTTTATCCTCCACAGTGACATCCTTCAAGAAAATGCTCAAACCAGATCCTCTACTGAGTGTACAATGGCCTTTCCTCCCTGCTCCCTCTTCCTTCTTTCTTTCCTTCCTTCAGAAAAGCATAAATTGAGTACTCTGCCATTTACTCTACACGAATCTAGTGAGCATTGAATCTAGTGAGCACCTCATTACAACCTATACTGCCACTTTATTCTATCTCCCAATAGACATTCTTCTTGGACAACTGTAGACAGAATTATGAAGACAGCCCACGAGGTAGTTCTGGGTATGGGAGTCACATCCACTTATAAGCGCCTAGATTTGGGCCAGATAATTAAACTTAGCATCCTCTGTTTCCTTGCTTGCAAAGTAATCCTTCTCTCAGAGGGTTGTTATGGGTATTAAGTGAGTTACTATTTGTAAAGTTCTTATCTGGCACTCAATACACATTGAACATATGTGTTTAATAAATAAACGAGAAGGCTCTGCTGAAGATTCCTGTGTAGAGACAGATTACCCCTTATTTGCGTTGCTCAGCAATTTGTTCACACGATAATAATTAATCTGCAGATGCATGGGAGTGAGTCTTCATTGCTTCTCTTCTTTCCACCATCTAGAAGAAACTCCATAGATGAAAGGGTTTGTAAGAACTGAATGCATATCACCAAATATCTAATGTAAGGGCTGGGATCCAACGCCCACATAAGGAAGAAAAACATGCCTCCTACTTAGAGGGTGACCTCCTGCCAACCCCAGGGGCATTCCATGACAGAAACCCTGAAGTCAGTGAGGCCAGAGGCAACATTTTGAGCCTGAGTGGATCCCACCAGCTGGGACCATTTGTGGGAGACTGGGAAGATTTTACAATCACTACCAGTTCTTTCCAACTACAGGAGAGGAGGAATATTTGTTCATGGTCGCTTCTACTGAGGCCCTGAGGTCATAGAGTAGTTTTTTTTTTCTTGTCCTTACAAGGAAATTTTCAGAACTTTCCTCAGACAGGGAACCAAAAATAGTGACGAAGATAAAGGGCTGCCAAGCTTGTGCCCTTTTCCTCCCTTTATTTCATTTATAGTAAAATCCGAAATCTCTGAGAGCAATTTTGCATGTTCCTCTCAGGAGACACTGCTTGTTTCACATAGTGATTCATGCTGCATTTACCCCTAGAGCTCCAGGGATATCTGGTTTAAATATCTTCTCTGACTACTCCTCCATTCTGTGCATTTTCATTTACCAATAATTTTCCAGGAAGCTGTTCTCACCTCCTTCTGATTCTGCCAAGTTTCACGGGATTTTTATAGTTTCAGAGAGAGCAACCCAGGGTAAAAGCCCAGGGCTTCGAGAAGGAAGGCTGTGTTCAAATTCTGCTGCGCGGTCAGCTTTGAACCTGTGGAAGTTGCCTGCCCTTCGCACTTCTTCACTGAGGACATGCAAGTGATGAGACTGACATCTACCCTCCGTCACAGAGCTGCCCAGGCCAGCTCAGCAGATGTAGAAGTACTTGAACACTCTGTTTAAAAGTGGTGGGGCTCATTTGTAAAGCAGGAGGATCAGCACGAGTTCTAGGCCAGTCTGAGCTACATAGTGAGTTCAGGGCCAGCCTGAAGTACAGAGAGAGAACCTGTCTCAACAAACAAACAAAAAAGTAAGAAATACTTGTGCTTTATTCATTTCCCCCATGCATATTTCATAAGAAAAAGTTGAAATGATTAAATATGAAAAGTAAGCAGGGCACAGTGGTGCATGCCTGTAATCCCAGCACTCTGAAGGCTGAGGCAGAAGGATTACGTCTATTTCAAGGCCAGCCTGGGGAATGCACTGAGTTCAAGGCCAGCCTGAACTACAGAGTGGGACCCCTGTCTCAAAATCCTAAAGCAAAAAAAAACTCTGACAGAGTAGTTGTCAAATTTGTAAAATAGGAGGTACCTAATTCAAATATTAGTTGCTACCCTAATGATTTATGTTTATTTTATATATATATATGTATATATATATATATATGGCTAGAGTATTACACATATCAGTGCTCTAACAGAGCTATAAATTTCTGATTGTTTAGCACTGTTTGTAGTACATAATGATTACATTCCTTGTGTTGAATTGGTGCATATGCCTAACACATTTCAATTATTTTTTCATCACTTTTCCTTCTTCTCCCTCCCCTCTCCATCTACCTCTTGATTACCTTCTCATCTGAGAAAGTTCTATATCTCTACTTCTATTATCCATATTTTATTTTACTCTTTATTTATGATCTAGGTTTCTCATAATAGACAAATTATGTAATATTTAAGCTGCATGTCCTATTTATTTCACTGCACATTATAGCCTTTTAAAAATTTTTAAATTTTATTTTAAAGAAAATAAAATCAAACAAAATAAAGCAGAATAAAGCCAATTAGAACAGAACAGTGAAAGTGATACAGGACTTCAAAACAGGATAATAGAAAATCATAAATGGCTACCATAATGCCTCTTGTTATCTTCAAAACAGCTCTCCAGACCATCAGACATAATAAAATCAAACAAAACAGAATAAAATACAACCAATCAAAACAGAAAATGGAATGAAACAAAACAATAAAATGGAAAAAAACAAGATAGTAAGAACAATACTGGATTTCAAAAACAAGACAAAAGGAAATCTCTCATATTTTCTATATTCCATACTGTTATTCTCTTAATAGATGCTCAGACTACTGGCCTTAGGCCTGCAAAGTCAGTCAAACAATACAAGCATTAAGTTGTTTTGGTACCTCAGTTGCTATCAATTCAGCCTGTCCTTTGAATCAGCCAGCTACTTATGGAGGTGAGTGTGTTCTTGTCTCCCAGCCAGCATACTGGCTCAGGAAGTGCAAATTGGCTTATTACTCCTCCCAAGCCCAGCACGGTTTCTGCCAACTCACAAGAAGGGTAAATGGGATTATTTCTCTTCCTGGCCCCACATGGCTTGCAGTGGCTCATGGGAAGAGCAATTTGGTTTCTTGTTACTTCTCCCAGGCCCAGCATGGCTTCCACTGACTCATGGGAATAGAGAATTGACTTGTTTTCCATACAAGGCCCCATATGCCTTGCACAGGCTCCCACATTAACGCTATCTTAAGATGCATCCATTTTCCTACAAATGACTCATTTATATTTCTTTATGGCCATGTATATTCTACTGTGTACAAATACCACATTTTCTTTATCCATTCATCTGTTAGTGGACAAATAGGCAACTTCCAAAATTTATCTATTATGAATTGTGCTGCTATAAACATGGGTATGCAAGTATCACTGTAATATGATGTCTTTAACTTTTTGGGGAAGATACCTCAGAGAGAAATAGCCATCAAGAAGAATTTCTATTTTTAGTTTTTTGAGGACTTTCCATACTAATTTTCATAGTGACTGCACTAGTTTCCATTCCCACCAACAATGTAAAAGGGTTCCTTTTTCCCCAGAAGCCTCACCAGCATTTGTTATTATTTCATTTCTTGATGATGGCCATTTTTTTCTGGAGTAAGATGGGATTTCAATGTTGTTTTAATTTGCATTACTCTGGTAGCCAGCAATGTTGAGAATTTCTTTATGTATTTATTATCACTTCTGTTAAGTATCTGTTCATTTCACTTGGCTATTTTTTGACTGGGTCTTTTATTGGGAGGTGATTTTTTTGAGATCTTTATATATTTTGGATTTTAGTCCTCTGTCTGAGGAGTAGCTAGCAAAATTTTTTTCCTATTCTGTCAGTTGTCTATTCATTCTGTTGTTTTCTTCATTGTGTGGAAGCATTTTAATTTTGCATGATCTCATTTTTTGATTCTCAATACTGTTTCCTGTGCAACTAGGATTCTGTTCAGAAAGTAAAAGTCCTTGCTTCTAACATCTCTGAAATTTTTAATCTAGGATTCAGGAAACAATTTTCTCCACAAGGGTGACATTTTTGTCTTTCCCATATGTGTGGCATTGCTTTGCTTTCTAAAGTGAGTCAAAGATAATGTTAGGTAGAACTATCAGCATTTCTTGAGCTCTGCATCATGCTGGAACTTGGGGAGCTGCGAGAACAGGCAGCCTGCTTGCTGCCCTGGTAAGCAGCTGGGGGCCTCACAAGCTGCCGCTGCGCTAGGGCAAGAACTATCGGCATTTCCTGAGCTCTGCATCATGTTGGAACTTGGGGTGCTGAGAGAACAGGCAGTCAGCTCACCGCCCTAGTAAGCGGCTGGGGGCCTGCCAGTGAGTGGGCTAAGAATCAGGCATCGATCCATTCCTCCCACAACTCCCCCCAGCAAGTGGGAGCTGGAGGTCCGAGTATCTCTTTGGAGGATGATGTACTCATTGTGGCAAGTAAGGGGGATTTCCTTCTACCATCTCTTTGAAAGCAAATATTTTTATCACTGTGTTGCTCAGTTCTGATTAATGGTACTGCTCTATTCAATATTCTGTTTTCATAAGTTCAGTATTTCCTTCCATTTTGCTTTACCTGATTGAAAGAACAGCTAATGTGAACAGAACAGGATGTACTATTGTGCCTATTGCTGTTGTCCTGGTGACCTGCTGTGAGGTTCTGTGCCAATTTCACTGCACTGTCTCAGATGGCTCTGTTCTGTCTTGTTCTGCTGTATTTTGCTAACTTAAAAAAAAAGTAGATGACAAAGTAACAAAATACCTCTAAAAATTCCCAACTCCACCAAAGCTGATCCGTGGGGCATGGATGAGGAGAAACTCAAAAACAAAGCAAGAGAATAATATAAGGTGATTAAAAAGTAAATAACAACAACAAAACAGATCAGTAAGGTACTGAGCAACTTGAAACAGGATATAACTAAACAGATAATGGATTTTAAAAGCAAAAGAAGGAAAAGAAAGTGCTCTAAAGGGTATAACTGCATTTATGTTTAAGTGTGTAGGATTGATAACCATTTTGCTAAGTTTTTATCATTGAACAAAACTGTTTGCAGCCTCACTGTTTGAATGTCCACTTTGTATGCTCTAATTTTGTAACTTGAACAACTATGTCTAAGAAGACAATATGTAATTTATCAACTAGTGATTTCTTACTATTTTTTTCTGAAATTCTGTATTGTTTCTACCCTTTTTTCTGTTTTGCTTTCTCTTTAAATGAAATTTTTTAAAAAAGGTAATGTTAGGTATAATCAAGTCTGTGGCAAAAGTGAATGGTTTCTTAGAAAATACTCATCTTCTACTCTTAGAAATACACTTGTTTTTAGATGAACACATATATTTTCCTGTGGCCATTCAATTATGTTCTAGTCAAAGACATGTAACAAAAAGTGTTATATGGGATTTCTAGAAAGGTCTGTAAGAAGAAGTTTCACCCCTCCCCTTGAACCTCTTCCAATCCTATGTTAGGAAAGCAGCCAAGGTAGTTAAAATGGTGGCAGCCATCTTGGACATGAAAAAGCAGGGTTTGTTCTAAGGATGGCTGGGAATAGGATTAGAGGGTCTATGTCCCAGGTGACAATAGAGTCCATATATGAACTTTGGGCTACCTACCTCAGTGAATTAGACTATTGTCTTATTTACTTTTTTTGGGGAAAAAATAGAAGGAGGGTTACTATTAATCACAGCTGAAAGTAATTTTTCCTCAAAAATGTCAATCTATGTAAGACCCCATCAATCTTAAAGACAAGTTTGAACTTCATTCTTGAAAAGACCAAGAGACAAAATACATTGTTGGACACAATTATTTGGCAACTTACTGATGATTTTGTGATAAATCTCCATAATTGCTAAATTTTGGTCTTTAGAAAACAATGTAACTTGGATAAAAAACAAAATGTTGGGTCCTATCAGCCAGACAAAGTAGCTTGGACTTTTGTGTCCCTCACTCATGGGAATTGTTCTGACAGAATAGCCCAATCCCTCATCATCATGGATCCAGTGAGAATCATGGGTCCAGTGAGAATCATGGGTCCAGTGAGAATCTGAGGAGGCAGAAGGGCAGATATAGGTACCTAGGCTTGTGAGTCTACATCTAGTACTGAGGAAATTTAGCTAAACGACATTTGTTCCTGTACTTTGAAACTGATGAGGTGAGTTAAAGTGCTTCAGTCATGTTGCTCGTACATAGTATTTTCACATTAATGGAAAAGAGAGTTCCTTTGCGTATGCATTACTCAACCATCTGGTTCTTGGAATATGTAAGGCTGCACTGTCTTCATCCACCCATGCAGCAAGCTATTTATACAACACTACACCTAAAGCCACTGTACTACCTTTGCTCATGAGATTCCGTTTCCTAGGGTGACATTTTTTATTTTCTCCTTATTGAAGGTGAATGTTTCTCAGAGGCCAGGGTCAAGCACAAGAAGACTTTGCTGACCATGGCTCCCTGTGCCAAGTTCCTGCAGCATTGTGCCCCTGTCTGACCAAGCAGACACTTGGTGAATGTCATATTAATTCTACTGTAGTGGGAGTGACTCAAGTTCAGAGACATGCAGTGTCAAGTTCAGAGACTTGCTGTGAGTGGCATCACAGTCACTTGTACATCATTTCTTTTAATCAACATTAATTAGGCATCTCCTGCATGCTTTGCAGTGAATTCAATACCAATAAGAAGAAAAGGTGGGTAAGACTTGGACTCATGGACCATCTGACAAACTGATTATTAATGTTCCACATTACACATGCTAGAAAAGAACTTGCAGAAATTCTACAGAAAAAAAACCCACTGATTTATTTTTGGAAAACTAAAACAGACTTTTCAGAAATAATAGGGTTCCATCTCCTCTCAGAGAAGGAGGAAGGCCATTGGGTTGCGGGAGTCATGCACACACAGTCCATCAATGGCCCTTTGCACCTCTTGCAATGCAGGCAAGGCAGTTACCATTTCTCCACTTACAGATAAACCAGGACCAAACAGCCTTTCCTTGCTGTAAGGAGAAAGGAAGTAGATCCAGATCCCCACAATCTGGCTCTTACTCTGGTTCTCTTGCTACCACACCTACTACCTCCCCAGACATTGCTGATGACCCCCACTTTGTCCCTGCAGGAGATCAGGTGTTTCTTATTTTCTCTGTTAAAATGAGTCAAGCAACACAATTTATTTAATGTATTGCATTTCCCCTTCCATTTTTCATAATTTTCATTTATGAGGCCAAAGTTCTCTGTAATTCCCCTTCCAAGAATCTTCCCTGAGGAAATAATCAGAAAGGCAGACATAGATTTATGTACAAAAACTTTCATTGCAGGACTATTTATAGTAGAAATAGGAAACAACCTAAATGTCCCACAGAAACAGCCCAGTGGGCAGGCCCTAACATCATTCCATACAATTTTAATGACATTTTAAAAATGCTTATAATTAATCTCATTTTTAAAAAAAGACAAAATAAAAGCACATGATCCAAACTTTGTGGAGTCTGTCTGTCTGTGTGTGTGTACAAAAAAGGATACTCAGCAAAATATTTACAGAGGCTTTGTACCTTTGTATTTTCTACAATGTGCATTTTATCATTAGAAAAAAACAACAATAAAATTGTTTAATAAAATGTAAGAGTCATAGGGAGGACAGTATTAACAGAGACTATTCCTGTATTCAGGTTCTCTAGAAAAGCACAACTATGTGTACATGCCTGCTATGTATATGCATGTGTGTGTACACACACACATGCATGTGTATATACCATGCAGCTATGCCTTAACTCACAAGGAAGTTATATTCTGACAAAGCTGAAAGTATCACTTGGAAATGAATTTAACATATACCCCTGACCCACAGAACATCACAGCTTAGTCTAGCCTGTAATAAACATGTGCAGAACACTTCATTAGCCTCTAGTTGGGCAAAACCATGTAACACTGTCCTGAGAGCGAAAAACAGAATGAACTTATGCCTTCAGACCCTCATAAAGTCAAAAAAATTATATATATCCCCAGTATCTTTGGGGATTAGTTCCAGGACCCTGTGTAGATACCAGACTCCACAGACACTCAAGAGTCTTACATGACAGTGCAGTGTTTGTGCATAACTTGTGGACATCCTGTCACATACTTCACCTCTGGATCACTGAGAATTACTTTAGGTGTTGCATCTAATACCATGTAAATAGTTGTTATACTATACTTCTTAGGAGATAATGACATTAACATAATGTCCTTACATGTTTACTATAGATACAATTTTTTCCTGAATATTTTTGACTTGTGGTTGGTTAAATCCATGGATGCAGAACCCGTGGATACATAGATACGGCAGGGGAGCTTAGAGAAAGTCTTTTTCAATGAAGGCATCCACTTTATTGAATGAGGCTCACTCACATTACAGAGTATGATTTAAATGCCAATCTCATCTTTTAAAACACCATCTCAAAAATAGCTGTTTCTTTTATCTTGGTAATGGTGGGGCAACAGGGAGGGAGACAGATGAACCCTGGATCATGACCCAGGAAACCCCAACCCTGCCAGCCTCTTGGGCACAGGGTTCTTAATTCTTTTTTTTTTTTTTTTCTTGTTTGGAAATTAAAGAAAAAATTTGTTGAAGATCTGAGAAACAATTCCTAAAAGTCTGACTTTTCCAGAAAACTTCATCTACACAATGCATTGCGTCTGTCATGTTAAAACGTGCATTAGACACAAATGCAAAAACTGTGAAACAGTTCACCATTCTGTAGCAATTTGAATGAAGATAAAGTGCCCAAAGAACAACATGGATGACTTGCAAAGGTTGGGCTCTTTATGCGCTATTTAAAAAAGAGAGAGAGAGAGAGAGAGAGAGAGAGAGAGAGAGCACAAATGGATGAGCGTGTTCAGTTAAATACACTGAATTAGACCTTTGGCACTAGAAATCAGGGCATTCTGTTGTATAGCATTAACAGGTATTATAAAAGTGTGCAGTGTTAAAGGAATGGAACCACCAGGATTCAAAAGCAGCTTTGTCCACTAAGCAATAAAACACTGCACTATGTGTCTCTGTTGTCCATCACTGGATACACTGGTAGCAACTTCGAAATGAAAAAACAAAAAGAAAAAAGGAGCTGTAAACCTTTTTATTTTCTCTGTTTAAAAATCAAACAAAATGAACATCAACTCTGTTAACACACTTAACATCTTCAAAGTACATCATTTGTACAAGAGAAAGACTAGGAACAAAAACATGTGGACAGAGATCCAAACGTGAGTGAGAGGGGCCACTTCATCATCGCTGGCACTAAACAGAGTTGCCAGATTCTTTGCCAGATACATAAGGAAATCATGAAGATAATTCAGTCATGAAGCAAGGCTCTTCTCATTCAGAGGTGTATAGGTCAATATCACTCCAATTCGTACAAATAATCCCAGTAAGTGTGGTACTCCAAACGCCTCGGACATGGGTACGTCAGGGTAATCGGCAAGGATCTCAGTGTACTGTGGTCTCTCAGATTTGTAGAGGAGCTGAGTTCCCAGCATCATATTATAGTGTTCTTTAATCCCTGCTACAACCTCATTAACTACACACTCCTTATTGTCTGTGTTTCCTAGAGATTTCATATAATTTGCATAGTCCTCTAGAATGGAGTCCACATTCTTCTTGGCAGGAAGATAAAAGCAGTTGTTTCTGTCTGGTAATTAGGTCCCAGTTATCAACAAGCCATGGTTTTAGTTCTTCAGAGATCTTTACTTTCAACTCTGTTCATAAATGTTTCTTCATTTTCAGCAATAGGATCCATCCAGGCCCTCTTCTTCCGAGGAGGCTGGGGTGTCTCACTGGTACTGCCACCATCTCCATTACCGGGGGTTTTTCATTTGTTCTTTTTACTTTTCACTTCAACATTTTTCTGTTGCAGATCAGATGTCTTCTTTCCTGGAGCAGCCCCTGTCATCTTTCCCTCTGCATATTGTTCCTGCTTGACCTTTTGAAGTTTGTGCTGTTTCTGCAGATTGGTGTCCACATACTTGAGTACTCTGCTTCCTGGAACCCACCTCCTAATTTTTACCCTAATCACTGTAATATATAAAGTATTTTACTTGTTTGTCCTTTATGGCAACCTTTCCACACTTTGCTTCGTAAAGAAGAGGCCCATCTGCCACACATGGTGGTGCACGCTTATAATCCCAGCACTCTAGAGGCTGAGGCAGGAGGACTGTTGGAAGTTCAAGACCAGCTTAGGCTACAAAGTGAGCTCAAGGCCAATTTGAATGGCATAGCAAGACCCTGTCTCAAAAAGATAGAAAAAAAAAAAAAGTAGAGGCCCATGAAAGCATAGTACTCATTCACCCTCCTAGAACTTGGGCTTAGAGTTCTAAACTCTAACTAAAGGACTTGGCCCCAGTGATCAATAAAACATTAATGTGTTGTGTTTCAGTGGTCTCTTTCTGAGGTCATGAGATGGGCCATCCTTCCTTTTGTAGCCATCATCCTTTCCCAAGGAGCCTGATACTCTTTGAACAAGAATGAGGTGCAGGGAGGCTTAGGAGGAAGGCAAGAAGCTCAGCACTGCAGCTCAGGATAAAGGAGGAAACAGCAAATCCTGCAGTGAATAGAAACCTCAGTCCCAGGGAAGACTCTCCCGAATGCCTCCTACATCTCCATGCCCTCAATGGATGCAATCTGGATCTTGGCACAGGATCATCCCAGCTGGCACTGAAGGCCTGGGGTTGAGTGATGAGTAAGCAATACCCCCATCTCTTCCTATGTGTCCCCTCAAGTTGCTGTGGAGCAAAATGAGGGTGGATACAGGACCAAAGCTTAGCTATGTGCCAAGGAAGCTCTGGGAACATGGGAAGCCCCCAAGGTGTGGTGAGGAAGGTGTGCAGAAGCATTGCTGTGTTACCTCAGGTCACACTGTGGAAAATCAAAAGCAGAGGGCATGCTTAATACCCCCATAGAACTGCAGCAACAACTGCATGGAGAGTTATGGAGAGTTATGGTATGTTACATGAAGATTCAAGACACCGGGAAACCCCTGGTCAAATTTAAGTTAGCCTTGAAGATCTTTGAAAGTGACTTTTTCCAGATCAACAAAAAAATGAGACTTGATGGATGTAGATGCCATATTGCAAACCTTGTATCCACCAGCCCCAGCCTAGCAATACTTGATCCGTACTGCTGCAGTGACTGAAGTACCCAAGTAACAGGCTACTGACTACAAAGTCCCTGGAGGTCTCCTGGCTGTTTCCCTAGAAACTTGTGGAGACAGCCACCCAGAGTCATGGACACAGCACCACCACCCCACCCCAGAAGCCCACCACTGTCCACTCTTCATCTTCAGGCTATGGCCTCTTTAGAGGCTGAAGGTCCTTTTGCTCCATGAGAAAGCTGTGTTTATCTCCTAAGACCATCTGTGAAAACCTACATCCATAGCCACACAATTCCAGCTGAGGACACAATGAACAAACCTATTTCTGAGGCAGAGTCCAGTGACCATGGAACTCCATGGAGAAGGGCATCTCCACTAGGAACCTTCCATGGTCCCTAAGGTAATTGGACAACCTCCTCTGATTACACTGAGGGGGAAGAAATGCACGGAACATGCCTCCTACACGTGTTTTCATGAGAATATGTTCCCTCTTCTCCTCCAACCATAGCACCTGCAGGGCCCAACACAAAAGCAGCAGCCTGGGTAACATCATGCACAACAGCAGGCACTGCGCACAGGGAGAAAGCTTTCTGCAGACTCAGGACACACAAACACAGCACCCACAGGTGCAGCTTCATGGATCCAAAGAAAGTAAACCAGCATGCCATGGCAGGTATTCTCAGAGAGCAAGTACATGCAAACTTGTCACCGGTGTGTGCTTCTAGCACACTGGCAGAAGCTGCTGGTCTCTCCCCAGAGGGCAGCACAAACATCGTGTGTAGGAGCAGACATGACAGCATGTCTGCTGCAGAAGCAATAAATGGTTCCATAGCAGGACAGCTTATCCCACAATGAGGGCCACACAAGTGAATGGAACATAGAAGCCAGACAGTCTCCCAACCCAAGACAAGGGAGTGAGACAATGGAGGACAGAACTCTCATATAATGAATGGGAAGGAAAAGTCAACACTAAGATCATCCACTGTGTTAGTTACTTTTCTCTCATTGATGACACAAAATACCTGATGTCCACAGGTTAAGGGAGGAAAGGCTTAATTAGCTCACAGTTTGTAGAGTTTTAGTCCCCTGGCTGGCTCCAGTGCAGGGGTAGAGGAGCAAAAGTTCATGGAGGTGGAAGACAGCAAAAGCAACAAAAGCAAAAAGGGAAAAACAAGCCTCTTTTCCTCCCTCATACTGCATGCAGGCTACCCACTCTAGGGCAGGTGTAGCACTCACACTCCTAATCCCAACACTAGACAATGAACCAATCACAAACTCTAGATTCAGCCACCCCTGCAAAGTCCACCTGCCATGACTGCGTGAGGCTTTGGGGGGACATCTAGACACAAACCATAACATTCATCTTCTGGTCCTTAGACTACCATGGGACCACTTGGATTGAAAAAAAGGAAAAAGTCAAACAGTTCATGGGTGCTCAGGGAGGATAAAGCTCCTCTTCCTACAGGAATACTACCCTCATCCCTGCTGCAAAGGACCATCTATGGAGGATCCCAAATACCACAAGGTCACAGTCTTCAAATAAAGGTGAACTTTGAGCTCTCTTTACTGCACAGGGTAGAGAGCTAGAGTCATAGCCAGGGTGGTGGAGGACAGCAGCAGGGAGGCTACCTCACAATCAACAGAGTGCAGCAGGGGCCAGGCATCACTGGGGCCATATCTGAGATAAGAGGGACAGGAACTCTGAACCCCATCCAAGATTAGTCAGAGACAGGAGAATAAATTGTTTCCAGTTTAGCTGACTTTAAGGATTAAGATTTAATAAATAAGTTGTAAGAATGAAAAAAATAAATAAAATTGTACACCATGAAAGAAAGAAAGAAAGATTTATTTTAAGAAAGTGGCCATCCACACAAACAAGCACTTAACAATGTCTTTCAGGGCAGGAAAATAAGGACTCAAACACTGACAGTGAATGTCTTTGCCAAGGCCCTTGGAGGAGGCTCATGACATATGTGTTTGAATTCATTCCTCGGTTCAGAGCAACTTGCTCTTCTTTCTCTGTCAAGGTATTTACAAAGGACTCTAGGACTACAGGTGGCCATCCAAAGAACATGAAAATGACGTGCAATTATATGACTAACCTTTTTAAATCAATGACAACTTCCTGGGACCCAGCTCTGAGAAAGGTAAATATTAGCAGTTGATCTATTCTGTGCATTACAGGGCATTAGGAGAGCAAAAATAGCTTCTGGGAGGCAGGCAAGCATCCAGAAGCATCAAGAAAGTAGAGCTGGAGCCAAGAGGCCACATGTTGCCAGGGAAACCACCCCTCACATCACAGAGTGAGGGCACAGCTGGCTTCACTTTGATGCACCACTCTGGCCTTTGGAAGATGTTGACCCTTCCTGAGAAGGGTGGGATTAATCCAGTGAACCTCACTCTCTTTCAGGCTTTGCTAAGATCACTGAAATCAATAGAGAATAAATATGGTTACTGGCTTGGCAGCCAGCAAGGTGGACAAGGTGTTTTCTTAGCTAGTGGGCTTCTTACACTATAAATCCCTTTCTGAAGGTAGAATTCTCCAAAACTACATTTCCCAGCTACCCTCCTGCACCTGAAGTATGGATGTATAACCAGGGCCAGCCACACAATTTGTATGGCCCAGCTGAAACTAAAAATGTGGTGGCTCACCCAACCCAGAACATAGGCCTGCAGTCCCAACTATTCAGAAGACTGAGGTAGGAGAATTGTGAATTGGAGGCCACCATAGTTACAGAGCAAGACTTTGTCTCAAAAATGGGGTCTCAGAGAACTATTGGCATTTCCTGAGGTCTGCACCATGTTGGAACTTGGGGTTCTGGGAGAATAGGCAGCCAGCTTGCTGCCCTGGTAAGTGGCTGGGGCCCCACAAGCCACCGCCGCTGCTCCAGGATGAGAATTATCAGTGTTTCCTAGGTCTGCACTATGTTGGACCTTGGGGCACTGGAAGAACAGGCAGCCAGCTTGCCACCCAGTAAGTGGCTGGGGCTTCACAAGCCGCCACCACTCCAGGGCGAGAATTATTGGCATTTCCTGAGGTCTGCACCATGTTGGACCTTGGGGTGCTGGGAGAACAGGCAGCCAGCTCGCTACTCTGGTAAGCAGCTGTGGGCCTGCCGGTTCATGGGCTAAGAATCAAAATGGATACATTCCCCCCACACACACACCAGTTAGCAAGCAGGGCTGGAGGTCTGAGTATCTCTTTGGAGGATGAACATATGCAGGTGGCAAGTAAGGAGGATTTCCTTCTACCATCCCTTTGAAGGCAAATATTTTTATCACTGTTTCGCTCAGTTCTGATTAATGGTACTGCTCTATTCAATATTCTGTTTTTATAAGTTCAGTATTTCCTTCTGTTTTGCTCTACCTGATTGAAAGAACAGCTAATGTGAACAGAATGGGATGTACTATTGTGCCTATTGCTATTGTCTTGGTGACCTGCTGTGAGGTTCTGTGCCAATTTCACTGCACTGTCTGGGATGGCTCTGTTCTGTCTTGTTTTGCTGTATTTTGCTACCTTTAAAAAAAAATAGATAACAAAGTTACAAAATACCTCCAAAAAATTCCCAGCTCCACCAAAGCTGGTCCATAGGGCATGGATGAGGAGAAACAAAAACAAAGCAACAGAATAATACACAGTGATTAAAAAGTAAATAACAACAACAAACAGATCAGTAAGGTACTGAGCAATCTGAAACAGGATATAACTAAACAGATAATGGATTTAAAAAGCAAAAGAAGGAAAAGAAAGTGCTCTAAAGGGTATAACTGCATTTATGTTTAAGTGTGTAGGATTGATAACCATGTTGCTAAGTTTTTGTTGGATCATTGAACAGAACTGTTTGCAGCCTCACTGTCTGAATGTCCACTTTGTATGCTCTAATTTTGTAACTTGAACAACTATGTCTAAGAAGACAATATGTAATTTATCAACTAGTGATTTCTTACTGTATATTTTTTTTCTGAAATTCTGTATTGTTTCTAACCTTTTTTCTGTTTTGCTTTTTTTCTCTTTAAATAAAATTAAATAAATAAATAATGGGGTCTCATTCAAAAAGTAAGGGGAAAAGTATAGTTGAAGGCATGAAAAGATAATTTGGTTTTGTTTAAAATATTTTATTACTCACAAAATGTACTGTTGGGTAATAGTGATATATTAACAACAGATTCATAAATTGTAAAAAAGAGTCAATTTCAAGTAATATAAAAAATAATGTTAGTGTAATTAAGTGTAATTTTTTTCTAATTTGCTTTCATGCAAATTTATTTGTTGGGCCAAGATTTATGCTTTTGGCAACATCATTTTTAATCAGCATAATTGGAATTGATGGCTGGCAAGTGCAACATCTCAAATTATTTTGTTACAATGTTTTGTTTTGTTTTATTTTGTTTTGTTTTTGGTGCAGAGCATCAAACTCATGACCTTGCACTTACACCACTGAGCTAAATTCCTGGCCCCTACAATTTTTAATTTTGAGAATGACATTATTGTTGATGCTATTAACTTTTCATAGAAGTATTTTATAGTCTGGCAACATTCAGATAAATTTCTAATATTTTTAAAACATGAATTTTAGTGTACCTAGAGCTGATTATTCTTGTAGAATTAATGTTCTAAAAAGATTTAATTCCATATACAAATAAGTTTTGCATTAGTCTGAATTTAATTTTAAAATATATATTTATATACAGTAGAATTTAAGTATTTCCTTTGATATTTCCTGTGACTAGGTGAATTTGTACAGAAAAATATAATATAATTCAATGTATATATTCTGTCACTACAACTTTAATACAAAGAAAAACTCACCATAAAATGAACTTCTTAGTATTTGGCTCATCCAAAACCAAAGTTCTTTTCCATAAAATGTAGTGATAAAATTTTAATTTCTTTTCCTAACCCTATGGATTTTTTTCTTTTCTTTTCTTTTTGAGATGGGGTTTTGCTATGCAGTTCAAACTTGCTATGTAGCCCAAGTTGGCCTCAAACTCACAGTAATCCTCCTGCCTCAACCTCCTGAGGACCAACACACCTGTAACTCTAAGGATATTTAATGTACAATGTTGCAACAGTCTTCAAAATGAGAGATTCTAAACCAGTGATGGCAAACCTTTAGAGCTTTCTCCTTCTCCATCTCTTTCTCCTCCCCTCCCCCTGCTCTTCCCCCTTTCTTTTCCTGTTCCTGCTGTTGCTATCACCCCACAAAACCTAGGCTAGGTCCCTGCCAGGCCACCACCTGGGAAACTTAGGTGCCCTGGACTATCCCAGAAGAAGAGTCCAACTCTGGGCACCCAGGTCAGTTGCCCAGAACATTTGCCCTCCGCCTCCGCTCATGCCTGTGGGTGAGCTCATGTATGCACATACCACCCCCAAGCATATATCCTCATACACACATGTTCCATCAGACTTCACAGGTAAGCACAAGTTCAAAGAATTTATGATCCCAGCAGCAGAGCATTGAGAAGCTCTGTGAGAAGGTCTGCTGCACTGTGCAGGAGAGTCCATTTCTTTAGGCCTCCTGGGGTCCAAGGAGCCACCTGGTATTTCCTAATACTCTTAACAGATCACTTCCTGCTTGAGAAGTTCAAGATAGAATGAATTTATTTTTCAGCTAAGATTCCCTATAATATGGAATATAGCATTTTCTCCATCTTATGAAGAGACTCAGATTCATAGAGAACTTGCCCATGCCACAGAAAGAGTGAATAGTAGGACAAAGATTCAGACCCAACACCTTGGCTTCTACTCACTTTGCTGAATTAATTCTCCTTAAAAAACACCAGTGAACTCCCTAAATCATCCTTGGAACTGCATCAGACATGCACTGAATCTTTATTCATTTTGCCTTTAATGAACATCTTTTCCCTGGGAGAACTGCCTCTTCTATACCTGGTGGGACTTTCAGTTACATATTTTGGCTCCGAGAGCATGAATTATGTGGTACAGGCTGGGTTGATCACAGTGTCTCCTTTCCTAAATGATGCAGCCAATGGTGAGCTTTCAAGCCAGCCAAGGTCATTCAGAAGCCTCTTTAGAGTAGCAGTATGGAAAAGTGAGTCTCCTTCTGAGACAGTGATCACTGCATAAGCTAGTGGGGCCATCATTTTCTATACAAATGGAAAATAAGAAGCCAGCATAGAATAAAGCACCACTGAGGACAGTCCTCATGATGTTATTTGACCCCTGGATCTAGCCATTCCTGAAATGTCATAAATAAGCTAGTAAGTTTGTTTTCTACCTATGTGACTTTGAATTGTTTTTCTGTCTCTAAACAGACTGTTTTAAAACTACAAAGACACTTCATGTAGCAGTAGAGGTAATAAATTTTCTGTGTGCCTCTGTAATTAGTTGCAGTGATTTCTATTCCAACCTCTTTTAAATAAGTCACCACTAATCTCCTTCCCATTACTTACTTTCCATTCCTACTCACAGTGGAAGCTACACTGAGCAGGAGTTACTGCTACAACCATCTACTGAACATATAACGCAGGTATCATTCTTCATCTCTACTCTTTCTCCAGCCATGCTGGACTCTCAAGTGAAAAGCATCACTGATCTTTTGGTATGCAAAGAGCTCCTCTTCTGATTCTAAACTCTATACAATGGCTAGCAGTGCCAGAAACAACATAAAATGCTGCAGGCAATGTGATTTGTTTTAGATAATGTGATTTGGTTAATATCAGTGCTTGGATTTTCTTCAGAAATATAAACTAATATGTACAAAAAGGCACCAGAGAGATTATTTCTTTCAGCATTAGCCAAGTGTGGGTTGGCTCTCGCTGGTACAAAGAAAACGATTTTATGGGAACTTGACATGGCCTTAGATAGCACTGCATCAAAGGTATGCCAGACTTGCCTAATCAGGACAAAGCATCAGATGAGGAAGAATTTAGGATCAGCCTTTAAAGCAACTAGCCTGCATTCAAAAATGTCAACGTTATAAAAGAAAAGAGAGACAGGGATTTTTTCTGATTTAAAATGACTAAAGAGACAGGAACATGCAAAACATGACTTTTACTGGCTCTTGTACTAGGAAAAAAATGCCATAAACAACATTTTTCGGTCATTTTTAACAAAATTGAATTATGGACTGCAGCTGCATGGAGGTATCTCATCAATGTTAAAATTCCTAAATATAACCATTGGACTATGATTATAAAAGAAGACATTCTTGTTTTTAAAAAATATATACTGGATATTAAAGGCACAGTAAATTTAATCTATTCAACGGTTCTGAAAAAAGTATTAGCATATAAGCATAAATACATAAAAATAAAAAATGATAAAGCAAATATGGGCATTGTGCAAAATTGGTAAATCTAATTGGTAGGACTACAGGTTAGTACAACCACTACAGAGAACAGTATGACAGTTCCTCAAAAAACTAGCAATAGAACTACTGTCTAATCCAGCCCTCCTTCCTGGGTATATATCTAGAGGAAATAAAATCAGAGGTATCAGATCTCTCATGTTCAGTAGCCAAGACGAAATCAGCCTAAGTGTCCATCATCAGATGAATGAATACAGAAAATGTGTGTGTGTGTGTATACACTTTTCAATCTTAAAAATCATAGAAATCAAAAAACAAAACAGAAAATATAGAGGTCTCATCACTTAGGACAATAAGGATAACCGTGGAGGACATTAAGTGAAATGAACCAGCCATAGAATGGTAACACTGCAAGACATCAAATGTGAGATCTAAAACACTGACTCCAAAGATGTAAAGAGTACAGTGGTTGGTCAGAGGGAGCTCGGGAGCTGTTGATTAAAGCATATGAAATTTCAGTTAAATATGAGGGAAAATTCAAGATACATATTGTACAACAGCAACATTAGTGACAATGCATTATAATCTTGCAAATGGTTCTGAGAGTAGATTTTAAGTAATCTCTCCAGGAAAAAAAAAATACATGGACTAATTCATATATCAACCTAACTGATGCAGCCACTGCACAACATATACATACTTTTAAACAGCACATACGTGACAAAAAACAAAAGCCCACCTGGTTCAGTGACCGGGATCCTGACAGGTATCTGGAGTTTATAAATCTAAATGCATTCATGGGTCCACCACTTGCTGAGATGGGCCGTGGGCCCACTGAGCAAACCCTCCTAGTTCTAACTGATGTCGGTGCTCTTGGCTTAGCATCCTGCCTTCATGGCTGTCTTCCTATCTCTATCCATCCAGAAAGTTGAGCTTAGCTGCTTCAAAGGTAGCTCATTTGGCTTAATGTTGGGTGAAAAAAAAATCCGAGTAAACCCACATAAAAGATCTACTGGACTTCTTCTGCGCTAGAAGTCTTTAAGTTTGAAATCACACAAAAATGTTTTTTAAAAAGCTAGCCAGTCTTTCAAGTTTCTTTCAACTCTCATGATTATGTCAAAGAGAAGAAGTACCGGTTTGAGACTAATACATTTTTAACACTTCTAATACTGCTAATCTCCGTCCTTAATAAAGAGAGCACCAGCCCGAGGCGCAGGGTCTTTGGCAAGCAGCAGTTATGAGCTAGAATTTAATAACACAGTTTTGTTTTCATTGAACTGACTTTTGTGTTTGCTTTCTATTTAAGGAAAATGGTGTAACTTCTGTACGGTGAGATATACAATTACCTTTTAAATAAATTTATGCAATTAAGAATGAGTTAATGTAAAGAAAAGTATTAATATCAAAGCATAGTTAACATTTTGAAGGTAAAGATGAGATGTTTAATCACAGTTGCCTAACATTTATGTGTATCCTAATGGCTTCATTTTACAAGTAGGTAAAAACCAGGACTCTGAAAGTTAAGCGGTTTGCTTAAGATCACACTATACCCAGTGCTGGAGATGGGACAAATACAATCAACCCTTTATATTCACAGGTCCTACATCTGCAGATTCAACCAATCAGAGAGCAAATATGCAGGAAAATGTTGCATTTATACTGAATATTATAGATTTTTCCTTTTCATTAGTCCCTAAAAAAGCAAGATAACAATTAGTTACATAGCATATACACTGAATTAAGTAGTATAAGTACTTTAGAGATAATGAAGCATTCACCAAGTATGTGTAGATTAAAATGTGAGTTGTCATTTTAGAGCCCAACGTGGTGGTGCATACCTGTAATCCTAGCACTTGGGAGACTGAGGTAGGAGGATTGCCATGAGTTTGGGGCCAGCCTAAATTACGCAGTGAATCCAAGGTCAGCCTAAACTACATAGTGAGACCTTGTCTCAAAAACAACAACAAAGTACATCATTTTTTATAAAGGGCTTCAGTAAATACAGATTTTGTATCTGGGGGACAAGGAACTGGAATAATTCTCCCATGGGTACCAGATACTGAGGGATGACTGAACACAGACCAAGGAGGCCTCCTGATCCATTGTTCCTTCTACTGAGGAATGCTGCTGAGTGACTTACGATGTGAGGCTCTAAGAGCCAACCCTACAATGAGAAATAGAAGCCAAATGGTATAGTGCATTACTTATACACGCAGATAAACACACATGAAAACTAGTTATCCAATTTTGCAAATCAACCAGTTCAGCAAAATCAAATCTCACTGTTGGCCAATACTTGCTGCTTCTTTTGTCATTTCCAGAGAAGCCAATGAAACAGTGATTCATTCCTGTACAGTTTATAGGCAAATTCAAAAATTCTTTTTTCAAAGTACAGATTGGGCCAAGAATCCTGGAAGCTTGAACAAACAGCTAGCCCAATCTTAGAAGTAATTTTAGTACTGAAAACAGGTAACAATAAAAATTTAAGAAGAAAAAATAAACAGTCAAAGAAAGTAAAGCCCCACATTTCTATACTCTGAGGCCCTGGCCCTGTATCCCAGCTCTCATGCTTACAATGCTAGGGGACAGCAGTTAAAATAGTTTCCTTTTTCTCTGACGTTCTTACCCTCTGAATGCTGTTTTCCGTAACTCTGTGGGTAGATTTTATTTGGCCTTCAGTGAAAAGTTAGAACTTCCAGGATGAATGTTAATGGTAATGTCTGATCTAGTCCCTCTACTACTCTCAGGGATTTCAACTCACAAACTCCACTCACAGAAGAAGGCCCCCTGCTTACAAAACACCAGTGAAGGGGATTTTTAGCACCCTTAAACTCACACCTGGGTTGAGCCCCTTGACTGGCAGTGTAGTCTTCCTCTAGCTGATTACAAGTATGTGTCTGCCTTTCTTGTTAGACTCTAGTTCTTGTCATTTGTGTGTTTGAAGATTACTACTCATCCTCTCCTGGATTATCTCTGCTCAAAATAAACTCACCCTAGATTTCCATCTGCATGCAAAAATAATACTTTCTAATCAATTTATTATCTTCACGGTTCACCTCTAAATTCTCATATTGGTTTTTTTTTCCCTATCACTCCTAAGATGAGTCCAGAATGGAGCACTGGATTCTCAGGGAGTGTGCATCCAACATTCCTGCTTCCTTGGAAAACTCAAACCTCCCACAGCACGCTGTGACCCCTGGAGTCTCCAGGCCACAGGAAATCTTTCATCAGTGCAGCAAGGGCCATCCATGCAACACATTAGGGTACAGGTAGTGGAAGCCCTCAGAGACATACTCTAATTTCCTAAGTGGAAGATCCCAGTTTAGAATTAGGATCACTTGGTAATCTAGAAAGCTGCTAAGAGTTAACTGGATCTATAAGCCCCAGAGAGAACCAGGTTCACATAAGCTGTACCTATCATTCTGGGATTTGTCAAACTCTTACCAAAGTAACCCAATTATCTGAAGCTGTGAAGAAACAACTTTGAAAACATGAAGAAATCACAGAGAGATGCCCCTTTCCCCAGTACTATGTAAGAAATTCCACACTGTGACCTTTCCTTAACACATTTGGGCTTCATTTGGTAATTCTCTGTAAGAATCTTGCCTGTCCTCACAGGAGGGAGAAAATGAGAAGACACCGCTGGGACTCCTTGAAGAGGGAAGAGGAGCTTTTATACTGTTCCACCTCTGAAGAAGTGTCAGAGCTGTCCCAGTCTGTCACCAAGGCCAGAGGCCTGTTTACACTGAAAAACCCACCAGGCCATGTTCAAGGAGTCAAACCCACATTTCCAGATTCCCTGGGAATTAGAGGGAAAGTTGTTAAACGGCCACATATCAGACAATTTACCCAAATATCTAAATAGTAAGAAAATTTCCCTCTAAGCAGAGTTTTATGCTGATCATTGGAAGCCAGTGAGTTGAGACTCTCACAGGGAAACTAAGGTCCAGATAGAGTGACCAGTCCAAGATTAGACAACAAACAATGGCACAACCAGTAATCAGTCCTTGGCCATCGATCTTCCTCTTTGAAAACACTAGAGCATCAACCACTAAATAACACAGGAGAAATTCTTCCATGTCTCTATCTAGACACTTATGATAGATAGGGTTATGTCAACTCCTGTTTTCTGGTTCGACTCAGATGTGAATGCAGGGTGGGTAAGTGGGAGGCAGGGTTGAAGAGTGTGTGTGTACATTTCACTTCTTTCTTTGCATTTTGGTTACAGTTAACAATGTGTTACCTCTTTGCAGAGAAGTTTATATCATTTTCGGGATGCCAAGAATGACATCAACATCTATTAAAACTAACGTTTCACATTCTCTATTGTAAACATTAGCATTGCTTAGTTTCCAGATATAAACTCAAAGTCATTCTCAAGTTGGATGGTTTCTTTCCAAGAAAGTTGGTGTTACTGTAATGAAATTTACCTAATTAATCTCCTCCAGGAGAAAAGAAATCCAATGATGACTGTTAATAAAGACCTCAATGTTCTTCTTATAATTAGAGCAAAGCAATCTGTGGATTCATTTTGGGAAAGACTATAACTTTTCAAATAAATCCTAGTAAAGCTTTACAGACAGGGCTCTTGAGCTCTTTCCCCACTTGGCTGGCTGGCTTTCAGCCTTGTGGAGCCTTGTGCAAACTTCTGTAGACTGCGCCTGTGTTTTTATTCATATGTAGTCTTGGACCCTGATGTCCAGTGTCCTCATTCTGATGCTAGTAACACTTGTGGGGAGGAATCCACTCCTCCACACCTTCATCACAGGTGAGTTCATCAAGCAGTGAGTTTGGAACATAGCCCCAGCCACTTTCTGCCAGGAGATTTCTTGCTTCCCTGAATTCCAGTGGAGATCACATATATATTTCTCCTTTCGAAGGAGCACAGGGTACCATAGCAAGCTAAAAAAGTAAGGAGAATGCTTTCTGTCTCCTGGTCCTGAGTTCAAGAGGGCTGGGAGGAAGCAACATCCCAGGAAAAAGCCTTGTAAGAAACAACATTCTGAGAAAGCATGCATGGCACAATGGAGTTTACCAGCACTAGAACCAAAGGTCCAATAATTAAAAAAGGAATCACTTGGCAGGGGTCTGCTGTGAGGCAGGGTCAGAGAAGCACCTCCGAGAGGTTACAGAGAAAGCTTAAGCATCCAGTTCTCACAACAGGGGTCCTGATCATGGAGAAATAAACTCCCAAAGCAACTCGACCCTCAGCCCCTGATGTAGAACTTGATCCATTTAAGGAGTCCTTACTGATTCAAGACATCACCAAACTGGGAAGTGGGGGTGAGGGAGCTAAATTTGCAGGTGACAAGGTGAGTAAAAGATGTCATTCAGGACACATATGAGGCCTGGTATTAGCTCAGCAAAGCAGGCTATAAATAGTCTTAAGAGGCAGAGGATGAACCTGGGTAGAATTCTCGAGGACAAAAGAATCCTTCCGTGACTCGCCACCTCATCCATGGCAGAATGCCTTGATATGGCAGCATTTGGGGGGACACCCCTAAAGGTTCATGGTAGCTATTCCATGCTTAGCTGCCTCCAGACACTTATAAGGAGTCTGACATATGAGACTAGGCTAAGCCTTCTGTGTAATGGCTGGTTTGGTCATTGGGGTCCCACATTGGATTGTAAGCTCCATTAAGTGGGGAAATAGATCAATTCCCATAGATCACAACAGTGGCATTCTGTATTATTATACCCGAGTATTTATTTTGTCCTCCATAGCACATTTCTGCCCCCAGTGACTTTAAACTTGGCCATGTGACTTACTGTGGCCAAGAGGATACAAGTGGGCATGTCACAGGCATAGCTGAGCTGCAGACTAAAGTGTGATTGCATGGCTTGGCTCGACCAAGCTTGCTTCTGCTCTCCCCACAAGCCACAGGTTGTAGACCGTGCCTGCCCCAGCAGTTTGAGTTCCAGAACAGAAACTATAAGAACACATGAGAAGCAGCCTGGAGCAGAACTGTGCTCTGATGTAATACAACAGAGAAATCCTATCAATGAGGGGAATGAGCCATCAATGGGAAGCCCAACATGTCCAGATTCCAGGACACAGGAAAGAGCAGCAGCAAGATGTCCAGTCCCACCAACCAAAGGTAAGAACTACAAAAAGCCCAGACCAGAGGGTGAGGAACGATCACCGGCAGGGATTCCAGAGTTGCTTGTTGCCATGACAGAAGCCTTCACACAGAGAGAAAAGGTATCTTCTATGCAATCGTGCTCATGGGCTGGCACAGCTGCCTTTGATCCCTTCATCTTGCCAAAGCCCACAGCAGACAGCCACCCACTCAGAGGAGTACCCAGAGAGCTTCGTTGGACCCCAAGGAACCTCGTGGAGAACTGTCAAGGCTCCTTAAAGCGAAAAGCGGCCCGACAGCAAGTTTACATACCATATTTTAAACATTTATGCAGCTTTAAAATAAATACAGGCCCAGGCAGGCTTCAGACCCCTCCACTCCTTCACCTGCAGGGAAACGTATTCTTTCCAGTTCTTCAAAATGCAGTCATTTAGGTGTGAGAGATAGTCTCGACTCTCATCGACCAGTGAGCTGGCTGAACTCTCAAGGCTTTTCCCCGCCATACCAGTTTTCCCATTTATTTGGAAAAGACTTTCGAATATAAAATGCACATGGAATTTGGGGCACAAGGAAAAACAGACCAAAAGAAATCCTGTATTCTTTCCTCAGCTCTACTGTTTCTCATTGAAGTTGTCTAGATTACATTAAAACTTTTTACGAAAAAAGGAAAAATACAGTCATCTATGAGGTACTAAATAGTAAGTTATTTGGAAACAACAGTTCATACTTTTTCTGGGGTCTAATGACATTCACCCTCACACTCTCAGCATACAGTACTGTTCTGACGACCCCAAATTCTTACTCTTTCAACCTTAACTTTTTAATAAGGTGCAGATTCTTTTTTTTTTTAATTTAAAGAGAAAAAAAACATGTAAAGGGTAGAGATAAAACAGTTTCAAAAAAAAAGATAAACAGTAAGAAATCGCTAGTTGATAAATTACATATTGTCCTCTTAGAAATAGTTCTTCAAGTTACAAAATTAAAGCATACAAAGTAGATATTCAAACAGTGAGACTGTGAACAGCTACGCATGCATGAGTCTCTACATGTATTTCTATCCTTTCTGTATTAGAGGGAAAAACAAAACATAGCAAGACAAAACAAAACAAATTCCTGTAAAAACATGAAACCAAAAAGTCATATAAAACCACAGTACAAGGTGATCTACAATGATTACTGTGTTGTGTCTTATTATCTTCAATAGAATTGTCTATATCATCAGTCATAATTGAATATAGCAGTATAATTGAATATAGTAGTACATAACAATATTAATAAAAATAAAACATTGTAGACAGTATAAAACTTCAAAGCCAGGTAATAATCAAACCAGAGTGGATATTCTAGTGAATCTTGTCATCTTCAGTACAGTTGCCTATACTCTCAGACTTGATACTATCAATCATAACAGCTTTGAATAAAATCTATCAATACAAAACAGCAATCTAACAGACCAGATTCGATTACAATCAGTCATGGTAAAACAGTGTAGGTTATACAGAGCTTTAGATTAAGTTAACAGGAAATTAAAGATGATTACTGTACTATATCCTGCTATTTTTGGGATAACTGTCTGTGCCCTCAAATCTAGTACAGGTAAAATGGCTGGAACAGAATATAATACATCTAAGCAGAGTGGTGTGAGTAATGTGGGTTTTAAATCCTGATACACTATTAACAATATAGTGTATCAAGGCCATCTATGTTAGAGATTCTAGCCATCCTTCTCTGCCTCATTTCTGCTATGCTATTTTTCTGCCTTTGCCTACTTTTCTCCTTCATTCTACTGCCTGCCCCACTCACTGAGGCTTTTCTGCCACTGTTCCTAAAATCCTGGTATTTATTTTCTCTCTCTAGAATGTCCTTCAGTATTCTCTGTAGGGTTGGATTGGTGGTCACAAACTTGCCCAGTTCCTCTTTGTCATGGAACCATCTTGTTTCTCCATTAATTTCTAGTGACAGTTTTGCAGGGTATATCAATCTGGCTGGAGGTTATTTTCTTTTAGGGCTTGGAATACTTCGCTCCAAGCTCTTCTTGATCTGATGGTCTGTGTCGAGAAGTCAGCTGTGATTCTGATGGGCTTACCTTTATTGGTAATCTGTTTCTTTTCTCTGGCAGTTTTTAATATTCTGTTTTTATATTGAGTTTCTGGTATCTTGATTATTATATGTCTGAGTGTAGATCTGTTTTGGTTGTAGGTGGCTAGAGTTCTGTATGCCTCACACAATCGAATGTCATTTTCTTTTTGCATGCTTGGGAAGTTTTCCTTAATTATTTCCATGAATAGCCTTTGTAATTTGCCCGTTTGTATTCCTGTTTCTTCATTCACATTTCTTATTCACAAATTATAGATTCTCTAGTTGTTTTCTAGCCTTTGTATTGTTATTTCCTGTTTCCTTGTTATTTTTAAGACATCTTTCCTTTCATGATCACACATTGCAAACTTGTCTTCAAGTTTTGATAGTCCTTAGTTTATCCTTAGTTTCTTTTAAGGAGTTTTGCCAGTTTTCAATGGAGTTTTCAATTTCTTGGTAATCTCTTTGAATCTGCTTTATGTATTCTATATTTTCTTTATGTTCTTTATCAAATGTTTCTCTCCTTTTTTTGTGTTCCTCCCTTCTTCCATGTCTTCCTGAGAGATGCTTAGCATTTCTTTTATTACTCTACTCATAACTTGCTTTACCTGATTTAATATTTCAGTTTTGAGCTCATCTACAAGGTCCCGAAAATATCTCTCAATGTCCATTGAAGCCATGTCTGATGTTGCGTGTTTGCTGCCCTCAGTTTCCCTTGTTTTTCCTTCTCCTGGATCAGGGCTCTCAGAGTTCTGGACTGGGGGCCTCCTCCTGCCTCTCTCTCCTGTCATGGCCCTGGCTTCCTCCACACAGGTTACAGTGCAGGTCCCAGCCCCCTTCCCTGTTGGTCACATTTCCTCCAAAGCACGCTGAATGCAAGGGAACTCCACCCTCTCCTGCCTGCTCTTGTCACTGAGATGTAAGCAGGCTGTGTATGCCTGCCCCTCCCCACCAGGCCAGCCAAACTTCAGGGGCCTTTCACCCAGTTAGTGCGCGCTAGGCGCAGGGAATCAACTTGGGATGGCTCATTGGGTCCCAGCCAGGGGTGCAACCCAGTCCAAGCAAATCCCACATATCTGCTCTGGGGAGGAAGCAACCAACTGAAGTCACTGTCACTACCATTTCAGGCTCCTCCTGCCCAATTCCAACATGTTGCCCATTTGGTTGCACCCTTCCTGTGTGGGGGGGTCTCATTCCCAGCACTGACCGTGGATTAATGAAGGTCCCTTTGCTGGCTCTACTCTCTGTTGGGCTCACCAACCCCTGACTTCAGCGTGGCTGTGGCTCCTGCAGCGGGAATGAGTTTGGGTGGCTCTGCTGGCTGGCATGAATTTGTGAATTCAGGGCAGCACAAACTTGGCAGGTCGCAGTGAAATCCCCTTGTCTGGTAATTTTAGCTGTTCCAATTGTAACCCCAAGACTGCCTGTTTGACGAGCTTTTTTACGTTTTAATTTCTTCCTGTGTCAAGAGGATCCATCTCCCTCTGTCTGGGTCTCTCCAGGGTGTTTTATTCTGGCATATGATTTGTTGATCTCGGGAGGCTCTGTATTTTGTTGCTCACTGGTCGGCCATCTTTAGCTCCTTAGGTGCAGATTCTTATAACCATTTCATTGACTGTCCACAAAACTTTAACCTCAGGCTTGGAAATGAAACTTTGGATATCTTTTTAAGCACTAGATCCTTTCCCTGCCTTTGCTGCATTAAATAAGGGTGCCCACATTTCCCCAGTCATCCAAGCCAAGTAGAGGGCAGCTGGATGCTTTCTTCTCTCTCTGCTCTCATATTCATCTGGTGATCAGATCTGGTGGTGCTACCTCAAATACTCTGTGGGATAGACTTGGTTAGAAGTAACTCATGCAGCTGTGAGTAATGGTGCACACCTGTCATCTCAGCACCTAGGAGGCTAAAGCAGAAAATGCCATGAGTTCCAGGCCAGCCTGGGGAACACAGAGGTCAAGGCAGACCTGAAATGCACAGTGAGACCCTATCTCAAAAAATTTTTTTTCTTTTAAACAAAAGGAAAATAAACTATCCTGCCCCAGCTTTATTCCTGTCTTAGTTCCAATGTTCTGTGGAACTAAGACATGAGGATTCTGATGCCGATGACCAGGAGCACTGACATCCAGTGAGGTGACAGTGAAGGGTGCGTGGTGGGTGCTGGTTCTGGGGACAAAGTGTCTGGGGCCTCAGTTTTTTTGTGAAGAGAAAGTAAAATAACTCCTTTTGTGCCCATGCCAAGCACCCCACACTTCTGTTCTGCACTTAGCAAGGTTGCTTAGATTTTAGAGCCAAATTTTCTAGTTCTGAGTCTGAGTGTCAGCCCTAGCTCACTCCATAACTTCAAATAACTTCGCTATGACTCAATTTTCCTACCCATCAGATGAGCACAGTGGGCTTTCCTCATCCATGAGCTCTGCATCCTTAAATTCAATCAATATTGGATTAAAAAAAATTTTTTAGAAATTTGGTGTACACTAAACATCTATAATTTTTTTCTTGTCATCAATGCCTTAAAACAATACAGGATAACAATTTACATAGCATTTGCCTTGTATTATGTATCATAATTAATCTACAGATGATTTAAAGAACATAAACAGGGGCAAGGGATTTAGCTCAGCAGTGTAAGTGCCTGCCTGGCAAGCACGAGGTTATGAGTTCAATCCCCAGAACAAAAAAAACAAACAAAAAAACCCCATAAGCATATGTACACAGATTATATGTAAACAGTGTAGCATTTTATATGAAGGATCTGCACATTAGTGGATTTTGGTGTTAGTAGGGGCCTTGGAAACAATCCCAGTGGATTCCAAAGAACAACTGTATATTTATAGCACTGCCTTATAGATTATTATGAGTTAAATGAATCAGTGTAGATAAAACATAGAAAGACAGTGTCTGGTATAACATAAACTCATTTAAGACATACTTTTTGCACCAAATACTCGGTGATACTGTATGTATCAGAAAATGGTTAGCAATGCCACTTTACATGGCATTCTTCTTGTCTAATTAATCAAGGGTGGTTTTGTATTTCTAGGGTTCCTCATCATTAATTGTTGTCCAGAGTTTTACAAAATTCATGCAACTTTTAAAATATCTATGTGAAGTTTCGATGACCCAGACAGCTTCCATGAGTCTGCTTCCCCAGTGCCCTGACTTTCCTTCAGGGAGGATGGAGCCAGGACTGGGCTCCCTGGGAGCCCGGGAAGCTTAAGAGTGTGCCTGTGTCACTGCGCCATCTAGTGGAAGCCAGCCTCAGTCGCAACCGAGGCCCTCGCAGAAGCGCCGGAGCGGAGTGACCATCCTCGTGCACCCAGCCAGCTCCGGGATGATCTCTTAGCACCCTCCCCTTGATGTGCAGGCTCCACACTAATCATCTGAGACACCGAGAATCCCTCTTACGAGCCGGCAGCTCTGCTGGTGCATTCAGCCTGTCCATGCCCCGTCGCATCTGTCCTGGCCAACCAGGTGGAGAAGAGAAGAGTGAAAATGGACGTGAGAAGTATGTACAAGAATGACAAAGAACTGAGCCAGCATGCACCTATATTTTATTAAGAATATATCAAAGCAGCCAGCCAGCAAGCTGGGCCAGCGCTTAGTAACTTTTTGACCCCTCTTTCTGGCTTCGGTGCGTCTTGGCACAAGGAAGCCTGGGGCTGACAGGGGCTGAATCCCACTTTATGGAGGTGTTTGTAGAGGAGGCCAACTGCTCTCTGCAGGTGATTAAAAGCTTATCCCCAGAATGTAAGTAATCGCTCCCCCACCAGTAACTCAGCTCTGGCATGCAGAACAAGAAGTATTGAACACCATCATGAGCAGACAGTATCTACATAAAACCTAATCAAAGGCAAGGCTTGCCTTCCAGGGGTGTGAGAAGGACAATAATTTGCCTTGTCTTGATTTTCTATTCAAAGTCCCCGGGCACAGTGATCAAGCAAACAAATATTAAGCCTGAAACACAATGGGTCTGGAATCAACAACTGAACTCACTTGTCTGGGTCCCAGTTTAACACATTCTGGCACAGATATGTCAAGCCATGGTATGGCAGGGAGAGAATTCAAATGTGTCTTGTCCAAAATGTGAGTTCTGCACATAATCCATTGATGACGCATCTTCAGAAAGTTACTCATCACTACTGCTAGGAAGAATAAAATCTCTGGGACACTATTTGTTTCAGACCATTTAATATGTTATGAGCCATTTGTGATGGCACACACCTGTAGTCTCAGCACTTGGGAAGCTGAAGCAGGCAGATCACATGAGTTGGAGGCCAGCCTGGACTACACAGTGAGTTCAAGGCCAGCCTGAACTGTGTAGTGAGATCCTGTCTCATGAAAAAATTTCTATGAAAAGAGCTTTGGAGAGAGAGAAAGAGAGAGAGAGAGAGAGAGATATGCTTGGTTCAGAGTCACAGGATGGGGCCTGTAAAAGCTGAGCCAGCTGATGTCAGCAGTTGGTCACTAATGACAAGTTGCAGACACATATTCACACATACATATGCCCTTCTCAAAGTCACACATTTCGTATCTGACTAAAATAGATGAATAGAAAAATGCAAGGTTAACAAAGTCGCTGATTCTAAATTAAAATTTACAGAATTAAATTAAAAATTTACAGAACTAAATTAAAAAATAGCAGAACAGTAATGCAGCTGTCCAGGGCTTTTGTAATGGCCCCAACCTGGCCCTTCTCTCCCATGCATCTCACCTTGCTTGAAGAGACAAACTTAGGTGTCCACATATGGCTATTATCCATCTTCACCATTTACTTTTGACAAGGAGTAGATGTCAGGCTCACTGGCCAGCTGCTAGTCACCTTTCTCTCAAAAATCTGAAGCTCAGTATCAATCTGAAGTGGAGAGTTTCTGGCCCCTAGCTGTGCCCCACTCCTATTCCCATGCACTTAGCTTATATTTTGAATCTTGTGTTCAAGAAATTATTTGTGGGTACACATGTGTTATCCCAGCACTTGGGAAGCTGAGGCAGGAGGATCACAAGTTTGAAGCCATCCTAGGGTACTTCATGAGTTCAAGGTCAACCTGAACTACATAGTGAGAACTTATCTAAAACCAACCCCCTTCCCTAAACACATACACACACACACACACACACACACACACACACACACACACACACACACAAATAAATTACTTGTTTTGCATTAAGAAGCAACAGTCTTTTACTTGAGCTCACTGGAGTGGAACTATGTTCATCACAACTGAAAGCTCCCAGGCTGGCCAGCAGGGCCAGGGGTTGCAGTCCAGGCCAGGATAGCAAAATGACTGCCCGCAGGCTAGATGACAGATGTGCTCACTCTGACCCGTATAGCACTGCTGTTGCTTGAATGTGAATTTGGCTGCCTGTAGACAGAACATGTCTCCTTCAACTTGTTTTAGCCCCATGTCTGATCATATTACCATGATCCTCCACCTCTCATTCATTTGGCATTACCTGCTTCACCCTGTAATTACTTCGGCTTGAAATCTTTGATCTATACCTGGGGTGCATGAGTGCGTGCATGCCTCTGTGTGCGTGCCTGTGTGTGTGTGTGTGTGTGTGTGTGTGTGTGTGTGTGTCAATGAGGGCACCAAGCATGGAAGTGGTAAAATGGAAAGAATACTCGTTAGAAAGAGTCCCCTTTCATCTTGTAACTTGTTAAAAAGCAAACATACTTTGTAAGCAAAAACTTTTAGAAACAGAGAAAATACAGTGTGTAACCAAACAAAAAGTACAGCCAAGTGGCCCTGACACTTCACTCGAGGCCATTGCATAACCTCAATGGGTACAGTGGTTGCACTGCTCAGGATGCTTTTGTTTGAAAGTGGCAGAAACCCAACTCAAATTAGGTTAAAATAAAGGGAGAGGTCAGGGGCTGGTACCTACCTCCGTATCAGAGGAGAACTTCTGTAGAAACCAGACTTCAAAGACTCTTCCTCATCTCTCTCTCTCTCTCTCTCTCTCTCTCTCTCTCTCTCTCTCTCTCTCTCTCTCTGTCTTTCTCAATCTCCCTCCCTCCTTTCCTCCCTCCTTCAATTCTTGGCTTTACTCTGCTGAAAGATTCTCTATGCGTGTCTGTGTCTCTGTCTCTGTCTGTCTCTCTGTCTTTCTGTCTCTCTCCCACATCGTCCTTCACTCCCAGTATCTCCAGACTTTCACAGTCCAAATCAGTAGCACCCTAAAAAGACAGCCTCTGTCTCTCATTGTCATGGGAGCCAGACTGATTCCTGCAAGAGGGTCTCATTAGCTCATCTTGGTCAGGGAAATAGGATTCTTTAATTTGTTGGCTCAGGTATCCTTGCCTTTATGGCAAAGGCTTGGATTCTGTTACAAAAAAGAGACAGGAGAAAATTTACTAGAAGATGAAAAATAATTGATAAAGGATTTTTAGTTAAATTACTTTATTTAATGTAACTTAGCCCAAGAAAAGCAAGCACCCATGTTCAAATGGTAGATATTTTTAAGACATTCCTGAGATCCCACTAAAGACCTCACTGAATTTATCAATCTAGAGAGCATTTCCCTTTCTCTCTCAAGGATTTCCAAGTTTTTAAGTATTAAAGCACACACACACACACACACACAACTTTACACACACACTTTTTCCTCCTCTTCTTCTATGCCTTAAGCTACAAACAAAAGGGAACTATTCGTACCTGTGCATGGGCTAATCAGAAGATTTTGGGAATCGGTGGAAAGTTTAACACTTAATGGGAAGAAAAAGAAATGAGAGAAGATTTTGGAGTTTCTAGAGAAGGGAAGGGAGAGTCATATATAGGTGGGCATGAGAATATGTCAAAGGCGAATCCCCTATTTTGAAATTCTCCTCAAAATCAAGGCCAAATGCTATGTCTCATGGCCTCCCTGGGCCTGTTCATTAGGACGAACTGGGCAGGGATCAGCCAATCTCAATAGCACTCACTGCATACAGAGCAGAATCCAGGGCAAGTTGCCAGAGGGGCACTCATAGGTCCAGGCCATGTCACACACTTAGAAGACAACAATGAAGGTAATTCCTGAGCACAGAAATCAGACCACTCTGCAAGAGTAGATGAGGAAGGAAACTCAGAATAGCCCTGATCTGCCAGCATGGAAAGCTGAAAGAGGCACCTAATGAAGGGCTAAGAGACAGTTTAGGAATAACTCCGTGGAGTTGCTCATTCACAGTGAAAGCAGAACTTTGTATTATAATGGGTTTGAAGAAAGAATGTGCCAGTCATGGTGGCACATGCCTATAATCCCAGCACTTGGGAAGCTGAGGCAGGTGGATTGTCAAAAGTTTGAGGACAGCCTGGGCAGTACAATGAGCTCAAGGCCAGTTTCCACTACCTGTCTCAAAAAGAAGAAGGAGGAGGAGGAGAAGGAAAAAAAAGAAGGAAGAGAAAGAAGAAAGGAGGAGAAGAAAGAATATGCTCAGAGTGAACTTAGATGGGAGGAAAAATAATTTCCTACCCATGTGAGTTCTTAGCTTGGTTGGACTCCCACAATGAAAGACAGATTAACAAGAGAAAAGTAAAAGTTTATTCAGATATATATTTTATATATGCTTGGAAAATCCCAAGAAATGAGTAATTCTCAAAGAACTACTTCTCAAAGAAGTGGCTTAAAATTCTCCACTCACATAGCCTCTTCCATGAAGAAGTAAACTTTTAGAGAAATGCCAAGACAGAGGAAAAGCATTCTAAGTCTCTGGATGCTGCAAATTTGGGAAGGTAAAAACAGTCTGTCATGTGATTCCTCTGGTAGCACCCCTAGGCTGATAAGGGTCTAAGCACTGGGCTTCAATGCTCAACTGTTGGGCTGGGAAAGGGACATTTTGGCCTTTGTAAATTTATTTCCTGCTTTTAGGCAAACAAAAGGGGAAAGAGGGCTTTTCTTGTTTCTGCTTCTTTTCACTGCATTGAGATCAAAACAATCTTGATGCCAAAGTGGCACATTTTGGGGTGATGTTCTCTTTCCAAGCCGGGCTCTAGAGGCTGCCTGGGTTCTTGAAAGAGGAGGGAGGCAGTGGACCGGGGAGGGGATCTGGCCAGGCAGCAGTCACTTCAGCACAATCTACTTCAGAGCACTCAACTGAGTTCACTTCCCAGCATGTTTTCTTCTTGGCTCTGAAGCCTCGGCTGGCTGAATTACTCCATCATACACCACAAAGAAAATAAATTATACCAATTACGCTATAACAAAATGCTTTCTTATCATTTCCACTTTAACCATTTAGACTCTTGGTCATATTTATATACTTCAAATCTTGTGCACACATGAAAAGAAAATGTAACTGAAATACACTGGCTCAAGGATTCCTAGAATCATATTCTGAATCTCTTTTTATTCTCAGAGACTCTGGTGCCTGTTTTTACCTACACTATATCATCTTCAATAATGTTGGTAATACAGCATGTCTTAGAAAAGAGTAAAACAGAAATGTGACATTTGGGCTGCATGTTAAATGATATTAGGATATTAATATTAAATCTGAAGAGGTTGAAAATGGAATGTCCAGAAAAATGGTCTTGTTCTTTAAAATATACCTCCTGAAAGATGCATTCAAAATACAAGCACTGTGAGGTCAAGTGCCATGTTATTTGCACATGACTTCGTACGATTCAGCAAACAAATAGAAAAAAATATCTCCCCAAAAAGCAGAAAGCATGAGATAAAGTTTCAAAATGATATCAACAGAAAAACCTAGGTGGAGAATACAGAGCTATAAATTAAGCTATCTTTTAACATTTTTGTAAATTTAAATTTTTTTCAAAATAAAATCCCACAGGGGAAAAAGGAGAACACTCCACTCAGAAAGCTGCTCTATTGCTGGGCATGGTGGTGCACACCTGTGATTCCAGCACTCTGGAGGCTGAGGCAGGAAGATTGCCATGCGTCCAAGGCCAGCCTGTACTACATAACCAGATCCTGTCTCAACATACCATGTGTATCCTTTGCAAAATGATGGTAACAAGGAAGGAGTGCTCTTGTCCCATCTGGTAGTAATATTAATTTATCTGCTGAGAATAATAATAATAATCAATGAAATACCTTCAACAAATATCTACAACAAATATTACATTGCCTCTATACCTCACAAAACTGTGAAAAGAGGGACCCCCTCAAAGTCTGAAGTACTATTATTAGAAAAACAAAGGTCTTTGAAAGGTCAGATAGGAATAATGATTCCGAAATAAAACGGAAAACATTTTCTTCTTTAATGAAGTTATTTATTTTCATTCCTTTGGCTCCTGAAGGACAGATAACCTCAGGAGCTTGTTTTCCTAGCCTTTCCTTTTATTTGTCCCTTTTGGCTATAAAAAGCCTGTTCCGAATTACTCAAGTATGCCCAGATCGCAACAGCATGTGGACGATTATGTCTTTTGACACTTTTAATGTGGAAAAACCTCACTAACAAGAACACAGAGGTAATGAGCTCGCAGCGCCCCCGCTCGACTGGAGGCCGCGCAGCCCCAGTCTCCCCACCCCCACCCCACCCTGCACCAGCCCCCCCATGCCCCAGCTCCTGGGGGAGCCAACGCTGCCATGCAAACGCCTCAACCAGGGGATGAACTGTGAGTAAATGAAAGCAAACAGAAGTGAGTCAACCCGCCCTGATTCGTACTTTACGACCTGGGCGCGGCAGAGGAAGACGCGGGGAGGAGGCGCTTGGCCGAGCCTGGGTGGCTGCTGACTCAGCTCCGCCTCGCTGCTGGGGTGAAGGGGGTCCCGCCCCGGGTGGCGCCGGCCCAGAGCCCCACCGCAGCTGGTTAGTCACGGGGACTCAGAGCTTCGGGCGCTGGGGGACAGCGCGAACAGAACCCTGGGGATTGTGAGGCGTCAGGAGGGTGTGGCAGCCGAGGCTCCCCAGGGAGATGGGCTGGGCCTGTCAAGGCACCTAGTTGGGAACTCAGGGACAAGGGGCCACTGCACAGTCCCTTAAGCCTGTGGGATCTTCTCCATGGGAGCAGAGTAGGCAGGGGGACTTCCGGTTAGGCCATGCAAGGCCCTGCGAGCTTCAGCCCAAGCCCCACATAATACTGGATCTTAATTCTAGGCCCTCGTGTCACTCTCCTTTCCTTACCTTTTCTGGGCTCCGCATAGGAATTCCTCTTCCATCTCTTCCTGCACCCTTTCCCCAGGGCACTCTTCACTGGGATTACCAGCTGCTTCTGTAGGGGACCCTTCACTACCTCCCCAGCCAGCTTCTGAAGCCCTGGAGGCAGGATACTCTGTGGGGAAACCAACGGGGTGGGAGGGCCTCCCCAAAATAAGCGCCAGTGGGGTGGAATTCTAGAACCTGTGGCTGGGCGTCAGGCGGTATTTGGGGCCACAGAATCCTCACCCCAGTGTCATAGGGAGACCTCTCAGTCCAGAGCCCTGGCTGGCTTTACACACAATGGTGGAGACGTTATGAAGAAATGCAAGTTTTGCTTAGAATGACCAGCTGCCTCTCTAGTTAGCTCTCATACGCTTTACTGTGCTTTATTAAAGACAACTGTGCTTTGTTAAAGACAACAAATTAGACACAGTTAACCAAAAACGCCTATTGCAATTTTTTTTTCCTATTGCAATATTAAGGGTGATGATTTGTACAGAGGTAAATTATGGGATTCTCCCTTTTTTATGATTAGATTCAGAGAAATTGCAAAAATGGTATCTTCAACCACTTTCACACAGTGAGTGCGCCTTTGCTTTTTGCTTAGCTTTTCCCCTCCCTCTCTCCCTTCTTTCCTTCCTTCCTTCCTTCCCTTACAGTCAATGTATTCCACTGAATAACAAGGAAAAGAGAAACGAAGAGCAGTTTTTATGATGTAGTTTATGACCACAGGCAGCATCTGTCCTCCCTAATGTACATGTGAGGAGGGAGGGCCGCGGCCCAGCGAGGTCCTTGCCATCTTGCTCCATCCATGGGCTGGGGCATCTGTGCTCCTGTCAGAGGGGCAGTGGCGACATCATCATCTTTACTTACACTCGAGAGTCTGCAAGTGCTGAGTCTAAGGCCGCCTTGTCCTTCAGGGTGCTCTGAAACTCTCTGAGCACCTGCGCTCCTGCCAGTGGCATCCTGCTGCCACTGCTCCCACTACTCTCCTCAGTCCCATGTGCCCAGATGCCACCCCTGTGGTGGCCAGTGTCTATCACAGGGCAGAGAAGGGCTGCTTTCCACCCCCTTCAGTAGGATTGGTTTCTAGCCTGGAGGCCAAACTGAAAGCCGTGCTCCCTGAATGCTTTCTGCACTACACATTCAGCAGATGCCTCCTGGTGGCCTGCCATGGGCTCAGGGGGAGATGGGCAGAGCCCTGGGGATCCCTGTAAACCCCTGGCTGCAGCTGTGGCATTGTGGTGGACACACAGCAACAATAGGCAACAACCCTCATTCTCCTCTCCATAGCTGTAACGGATGTCATCACCACCCCTGCCTGGTATGAAACTCAGGAGGTTCTTCTTATTCTCACTTAGGTTTTTTTCACTCTTAATGGATAGTCCAAAGGTTCTGGGACAACTGCTCAGAAAGTTGTCCAAGCATCCTCTTTTCTAAGTCACTTAGAGAAAGAAAACTCCTGAGATTTTGGAGCCAGTGGCAGTCCTGGGGACAGACACATCAGTTTCCACAATGTAACGCCATGTTGACATTCTTACTGCCAAGCTATGCCACTGAGCAGAGAATCAGGACTTTGTTCCATGAGAGATTTCAGGCTAGAGCCTTATGTAGCCAAGGGCCACCACCTCTCTAGCAGGCTCTCCCTCTTTTATACTGAAATTGACTTTGCAAAATGGAATTAAGAAAACAAGAGTTGTGAATTCTATTGTTAAATGAAGTTAAATGACCATTATGTACAGTGACTATGACTACATAAATGCAGTTTCACTTTCTTTGCTATCAGTTCTTTGCTGGCCGTTCCCCACATGTGTGCTCTTAGGGTTTGTGTCTAGATGTCCTTCCTTAAATGCAGTTTCGCTTTCTTTGCTGTAGTTAACTGAGATCTGAAAATATTAAATGCAAAATTCCAGAAATAAATAATTTGTGTTTTAAATTTCATGGTGTGGGCTGGGGATTTAGCTCAGCAGCATAAGTGCCTACCTTGCAAGCATGCAGTCATTCGTGAGTTCAATCCCTGGTACCAATAAAAAAAAAATTGCATGGCGTTTTCAGTAGCATGAAGACATCTTACACTGCCCTGCTGTGGATGAGGATCATCCATTTGCCTACCCTGTCCACACTGTAAGTACTCCCTGCCCATTAGTTACTCAGTAGCAGTGACAGTTATCAGACCCACTATTATGGTACCCAGTGCTTATGTTCAAGGAGTCCTTATTCAGTAACCTCCTTACTGTGAAATAGTGGTGATGTTGACAGTTCAGCTATGCCAAAGAGAAGCTGTAAAATGCTTCCTTCAGTAATGAGATGAAAGTTGTTGACTTCATAAGAAAGGAGAAATTTGTATGTGCTGCATCCAGCACAGCACTCAAATTTCCCAGGTGGAGGACATTGGAGGATGAAGAAATGGAGATGAGAGTCAGAATGCAGAAAGCAGAGGTCTGGTAGAGCCCTCTCTCCTGATGGGAGGAAAGGGAATCACTTAACAACTTCAGTGAATTTATTTATACACTCGGAAGGTTATTGTCAGTTGAAACCTCTCTTCATAACAACTTGTTTTCCTGGCTCACCTCAGGCGCCTCGAGGTCTCAGAGCTGACACAGCTCGCTCATGTGGCTTGCCTTGGGCACCCCACGTTCTCACGCCTGGCCTTGCTTTAGTCCCACACATGTGATCGGTCTCCAGCTTCAGCTGCTCCCCACATGTGTGCTGTTAGGGTTTGTGTCTAGATGTCCTTCCAAAGGCTCATACAGTCATAGGGCTTTTTTTGGAGGTGGCTAAATCTAGTGTGTAATTGATTGATGGTGTGATGCTGGAATTAAGATGAGTGATTGCTGGTAAGTACACTGATTGGCTTGCCACTATCCTAATCTCAGTAGACTGGACACAATATAAAGGACAGAAATAGACTTTTTTCTTTCTTCGTGGTTGCTTTTACTGTCTTCTGCCACCATGAACTATTGCCCACATGCCATTCTGCCTTGGGACCAGCCAATTATGAAACCTCTACAAACTGTAAGCTAAATACACCTTTCCTTCTTTAACCTTGAATGTTGGATATTTTGGCTCAGCAATGAGAAAAGCAACAAGATGTGTGCTGATGCCAGTAAGATCTATAGTAAGAGTGAAATGATGGAAAGTGAAAAATAACTTTGTGCTAGTTTTGCTGTCACACTTCCAAAGTTACAGCCACTGTGCATGATAAGTGCTTAGTTAAAAAGAAAAATACACTAAATGCATAGCATATGCATAGAAAAAGAAACACAGTATGTGCAGTGGTGTTGAACCTATGGCACATGTGCTACCATAGGCTATTAGTTATCAAGAAAATCTCTAGAAGTTTGGCCATCGCTGATATAGGGTTTGCTATCATCATCCATGGTTTCAAGCATTCACTGGAGGTCTTGGGATGTATCCCATGTAGACAAGAAGAGACTATTGCAATGTGGTACAATTGCTAAGAGTTTACAAAACTAACAGTTTTGCACAATATCAGCACGTGGTCAAAGACAGCCTGACCCATTGACTAAGAGTTGATAGCTTGGAGTCAGATACTCTTGGAAGCAAATCCCAACTTCAAGATTAAACTGCTGTGTAACACTGTGAACAGTAGCTTTTAGTTTGGGGTTTCAGCAGTGCTAGAGATCAAACTGAGGGCCTCAAGCTTGCTGAACATTCTACCACTGAACTGTTCCCAGCATATTGGGAACAGTAGTTAACCTACATTTCCTTATCTGTAAAAATGGAGCTTAGAAGAGTTCCTAAGAAGAGTGATTTGTAAAGATGAAGTGAGATACAGCATATATTTAACTTAATACTGAGCCCTGCAATAGCAGACCTTCAAAAAGATTGTTTTGCTAAAAACAAAATCATAGGAAAAATCTTGCCTTACCATAACCTCAGCTTCTTGTCATTTTCAGTCTGTCCAGAGTGGCCAGCAGTGAGGTTTACAACTGTGATGTAAAGCAAAATTTCACCCTGGGCAGAAACCAAGGGCAACAGACCTTCCCAGCCTTCTGCATGATAAACATGATGAACTCTTACTTGATAAAGGGCAAATCGTAGGTGTGCCTGCCTTTCATTCTCAGTGTGCTCCCAAGAAATTTCCAGGAAGTCCAACTTCTTGCCCATCTTATTGTAATTTAAACACTTAATTTGAAATTGCCTTCTTACTAGATCCTTTACAATTAGCAATTAGTCCGTCTTATAATTTTATTTATTATTTATTTATCTCTGTTGTTGTCGTGGTTGAGACAGGGTCATGCTATGTTGTTCATGCTGGGTCTGAACTCACTATGTACCCCAGGCTGAGGGTACATAGTGATCCTCCTGCCTCAGCCTTCTGTGTGCTGAGATTACAGGTGTGCTCCACCACACACCCCACCTCTTATAATTTTATTAAATGCAGCTAATTGTCAATACAATTTCCTAAAATGAGGTCCTGAAAGAGTTTTTAATTGCTACCACATTGGCGACTTTTTTATTGATGAGATAGAGTAGGGAAACATGGTCATCAAAACAGCTGGCCCCAGACCCTTTAGAGGGGGAACTGTCTTTGTTCAGGGGCACTTCCATAAGTCATTTGGAGTGGAAGATGAGCACCTGAAGATTCAGTTTTGCAAATGAGGTAGGCAGGTTTCACAGTGTTAGAAATACATAGGATCTGGGAGTGAGAAATGAGCAGGGAGGTTGGGATTGTTGAGCAACTTGGTGTAAGAAGAAATGATTTTTGAAAGCCAGGGGGCTTGTTTTCATGTGTCAATTTGGTTGAGCCATGGTGTCCAGATATGTGGTCCAACATTACTGCAGGTTGTTTTTGGGTAAGATTAATATTTTAATCAGAGGACTTTGAGTGACAGACATTGCCCTCCATAATGTGGAGGGGCCTCACCTGATCAGTTAAAGACCTAAGTAGAAAAAAAATACTCACCCCGGCCTCCCACCTGCCCTCCTCTTGAGCAAGGGGGAACTCAGACTTGAGCTGAAGTTTTGGCTCCCGTAGGTCACCAGCCTGAAAGTCTTCAGATTTGGACTGTAGATTTTGAACTTGCTAGTTCTATAACCATGTAGTCCAAGTCCTTAAAATAATTATCTCTCTCCTCTTCCCGCCCCCCATCCCCTGCCACCCCATACCTGTCTTATTACCATAGTTGTGTTTCTCTGGAGAGCTGTGAATCCAGGATGTCAAATGCTAGATGTAAGCTCTGCTGCTATGAAGTTTATTTCTTCTCCATTTTCTCGAATGTGTTCAGTCTGTGAGATACTTACATGCTTCGCCCTAGTGGTTGTGTGTATGTGTGTGTGTGCATGTACATCATGTACATGTGTACACATGTGTGTACCTGTGTATGAACCAAAGAAAGTGGTTGAATTCCTTATCTGGGTTGTCACAGCCTAGAACAAAAACTGCACCTGACAGATGGTAAAGCAGTTCACAGCCTGAGCCAGTTCAGGAGAAGCAGGAGTGTGGAGCTTGATGCCCCCATGAAAAGGAGGAATTTGCACAGCTTTGGGACCAGCAATAGTTTTCTACAATATTCAGGACAAAAGCAAGATGCTCGATGGGAGAAGGAAATGACACTCCTCGCCTGTACCCTACTCCCCACCAAGCCAAACATGAGTTCCATAAAAACCAAGGCATTTTCCTCTTTTAAATTCACAGACTACCTTTATATTAAATGTCTTTAGTGAACATGCTCAGAAGCAGAGCCAGGTGAATACACTTTGCTAGTGATCACAGCTTACTTCTAATTATTCATACTCCTCTGTCAGATGGAAAAAAATAGAATAAAAGAGAGAAGCAATTGCAAAGACAGTCAGTGGGGCTGCTGTCATCTATCCAAGCGCAAAGATGGAAACTTCCTCCTGGTGTCAATCCCAGAGGCTCCATCTTCCAGCCTGCACCTCTGCGGACCCATCTGTGGCTCCCCCTGCTGGGCAGAGATGGGAGGGCAGAGAGAGGAGGAGGGCCTTGGAATCCTGGTGAGGGAGCCCACCCACTACGGGGCTGTCAAGGTAGCTCATACCCTGGAGTTAGAGAGGCAGCCAAGATCCTTAAGATGGCACAAGATGACAGAAATGCCTAAATGAAGTAAAAATAATGATCCAAATCTAAGTGGTATTCTTGGTGCCAAGGAAAGGATAAAGATCAAGATGGATTTCAAATGCATGTGTCACAGGAGAAGAATAAAGGAATTGGGGAAATGAGCAGAGCTCTGTCATGCAACAGAATTTACTTCTAAAGGTTTTCTTGACAGATGTTTGGATTGGATTGCAGTGTGTTAGGTGTATGTTGAAACCAGTGGCCTTGAATAGTTGCTAGAAAACAGAAGTAGAATTGACGTTATTTGCTGCTCTGGTCAAAAACTTACTCTCATACAGTTTGTCTCATCTTTCAATCAGAATATAATATTTCCTTAACTGCTTGAAAAAATCCAAACACAGATTTTTTTTATTTCTAAATGGTCTTATAGAGTGTGCATCTATGTGCAATTCAGAGGCCAAATGAAATAAATTTGAGATTCACAATTTATTTTTAAAACAAAACAAAAAATAAAACATTTTCAAGGTCAAGTAGAAAGGTCATGACCAATAAAAGCATCTAGCCACCTCATTCGTATGTTTCTTTAGCCACATTTCTCTTAGTCAACGGAGCGAATCTCCTCTGAAAACCAGCTGATTCCACAATAACACATGCAAAGACCTAAGAAGGAATCTGCAGTGCAGCCGGTACCTATCAGACCAGGGAACATTTGCCTCAGAGGGAGAAGGAGTGACAAGAAGAGAGGAGCATCAAGCTACTGACACATGCAAATATCTGCAAAGTATAATAAAGCACCGTGTCAGTAAAGCTCCATGGCATTCCACTACAAGACACCTCATCACAGAGCTCAAATTAAGGGCATGTTCTCATCTTTTAAGATCTGGATCAAAATTTCTTAAAAGAACCCATGTAACTTTTAAAAACAAGAGATATTCTTGCTGGTGTCCAGCAATAGCATATCTCTGCTTAGAATCAAACAAAGATCCTGGCCTAAGATACCAGACAAAAGTGAAAGTCTTATTCACTTAATCAAAACAATTCATAAAGGCTAAGGGTGTATTTCAGAAGTAAAGTGTGTGTGTGGCATGCACAAAGACCTGGGTTTGATCCCCAGCAAAAAGAAAAAAAGAGTTACTAGTTTCATTACCTCAAGTTTAACTTGAATGAAATACAGTGTTTTGTGATTTATGAATTTCAAGTAAACCTAGATTAAAATCTTAGGGATTATTAAGACCTATTTCAATGTTCTTGACCACTGTTCCTCTGACTCCTTTATGCCCTCTTCCTTCTGTCAGATGTTCAAATGTCCCAGCACTCAATCAGGGACAGCCTCTTGTATATACATCCAGGTCCAACTGCTGATTTGATAGTTCCACCTATCTAAAACTCCACACGCCCAACCTGTAACACTTGATTTTCCCTTGGATCTGTTTATCTGTCTGAAAGTGGCACCAGCACTCATTCTACTGCTCAGGAATTGTCTTTAATTCCTCCCTGTCCCTCATGCCCCTCATTTCAACTATCACCAAGTCCCCTTGCTTCTAAAATATGCTCCCAACACCTCACTTTCTTCTAGCACCACCCTAGTCCAGACCATCGTGCTTTCCCTGCCAACCCCCTCAGTGGTCTCCCATTTCCATTCCTACTCCCTATTCTGCAAACCAGCTGAGGCAGCATTTGAAAATGTGAATCAGATAAGGTGATCCGTGGCTTCAAGCCCTCCAGGAAGCTTCTGTTTCCACTTAGGAGGTGGAAAGAAAACATAACTCCTCCAACAATGAAAAAATAGCAGATAATCTACAATATCATGATTTTCCTTTGAATGCATCAGAGAGCTGAGGTTACAAGACAACCAAACAAACTGAATTACAATGAAAGGCAGAGCCCCCTGAGGAGAGATGGGATACAAATATCATTTCACTTTTGGCAGCAAAAAGAATGAGGAGGTGGCTGCCAGGCAAGCAAGAGAAAGAAATTTTCTAAAATTCTGACATAGCCTTAGAAGCCAGTGTGGGCAACATGTCACATCAGAATAGGTAGGATCACCAGATACGAGGGGAAATTCTTTCCACCAGCCTATAGCAGGTGCTCATGAGAAAGATCAGGGAAAGAGCAAGAGACCAGAGAGAGACCCTGTCTGTGATATAGGAGTTGCTTTAGCTTAACAAATGAGCCAATATTGTCAGATCAGACTTTAAAAATAAGATCTAAATATATGACATTTATAAGAAATTCAGCCATAATATAGAAACAGAAATATAAAAGGATAGAAATATTTATCCCATGAAAGTATGAGTAAAAATAAGCCTAAAGTGGTTACATTAATATCAGAGTAGATTTCGAGGGGGGGGAATGAATATTACCTGGGCTAAAGAAAGACATTAAAGAATGAGAGTGGTCTAATTCATCAAAAATACATAATAATCATACATATACATGCACTTAACAGAGGTTCAAAAACATGGAGCATAAACTGAACAATAAGCTATTGACAAATTCACTTTAAAATTAGAGCCCTTGACATGCTTTTCAATAATTTTTTCATTTCATTATATGGCTTGCTCCATCATTTGATTGTTTTGTTAATCAAACATCTGTGCAGCCACTGGGAATAAAATAAAGGACAACAATTATAGTGATTGCCTTCGCCAAGCTTGCAATGAACAAGTAAGGGAGAACAAATAACTCTTTCTAACAACAGGATAAGTACAACTCAATTCATTGCAACCTGCTGGGGTATATAGTATTACCCTTCTTCCAACACTTACTAAGACTGAGGAGCTAGCTCAAAATTAAACGATGTTATGGTCAGGGTTTACAAGGGAAAAGATTTAGGACACATAATTTATAGTATTATTTTATAATATTAATCCAAAGAAGCAAATGCAAAACAGTGTAGGAGATCTTTTCATTCATTAGAGACCCAAAGAATCCAGCTGAGGGCCTGGATCCCATGGTAATATCCTCCAAGAGTCCAGTTGGAAGCTAGAGCCCACAACAATGTCTCATGCAAATCTGTATCACAGATCTGCCCTGGGAAGGCCTAAAGGTCAGTGGTGTAAATTATAAAATCTGTGCTAGTAGGATGAAGGCTCTGTGCCAGCAGGCTGAGGGATTTGCATTAGAGCCAGGAAGTGATGCTCAAGGTAAGGACCAGAGATTTCCTAAAAAGAACCACAGCCATTCTCAGCAACATTGAGGAACTGTGCTCCTCCCATGATGAGAACCGGCCAGTTCATATCAGGAAATTCAGGACACTCCAGGTGAACAATGAGGAGGAAAGCAGCTGCTCCCTTTGCCTTTATACCATGAGTGAGCCCCAGAGAATCCAGGAGAACACTGGGAAGGAGAGTAGCTCCTCCCACCACCTTTCTGAGGCAGGGTAGCCCAGCAAGACTCCAGATTGAACAGTGGGGAGGAAAGCAGCCTCTCCCAAAGCCTCCCTGCCACCATGACCCAGGTGAACTGCACTGGAAGGCCCAAGGAATGGCCTCTCCCCTAACTATTGCCACAATTGAGGTAACTGTTTGGGAAGTTCCAGAGACCAGAGAAAATGCCTGTTACAAAAAAGAGTCCCAACAAGGGTGCACAGGATGGACAAGTGAGACTAGTGGCATGAAAAGTTCAAAGCAACAAGAATAATACAAGTCAAAAGGTGACTGTGGAACTGGCAACCAACTCAGGAAGAATTCCTGGATTCAAAAATGACAAGATGAAGAAACAAAGTGCAATTTCAGACCTCCATCCCACTCAGAACAAGCCCAGAAGACATAAACATAGAATAAATTGGAAAACACACCTGAAATCTCTGAAATGATAGCAACCAAAGTAAGGAAACAAGTCCATGATAGTATATAGGAAATCAGATCAGAAATCATCTCTCAGGTAAAAATAAATTAATTAATTAAATAAATAAATGTCAACATTTATAAAGGACATGCTCAGCATATCTAGAGTAGAGACAGATTAAAAAAATAGATGATAGGAAGAGGATGGAAACTGTGAATGACTGATATAGGAAAGAAATAGAATGCATGAAACAGATTCAAAAAGATATCTAGGATACTAAAAATTCTACTGAAAGCTGTGGAAACTGCTTGAATGAAGCTGAAGTTAGACTTTCAGACCTTTAAAGACAGGATCATGGATAGTGATCATGAAAGGAAAGATCCCTTGAAAATATCAAAAGAGCAAGTAATAACAATTCAACAGCTTCAAGGTGATGCAAAGAAAAATATTATAAGAATAATTGGTGTAAATGAAAAAGCAGGAGTCAAAACAAATGACATTACAAAAAGTATTTGTAGAAATAATGGCAGAAAATTTCCCAAGTACAGGGGAAAAAATCTGACACACAGATAAATGAGGCATATAAGACTCCAATTAGCCACAACCAAAATAAATCTATACGCAAATTAAATCTATACCTATAATTTATTATCATAAATCTATATAATAATAAAAATTCCACAAATTCAGTATAAGAACATAATATTAAAAACTGTCAAGGGAAAAAATAGATTATCTATAAAGGAATCCCCATCAGAATCACAGCAGGCATCTTAACACAAACCCTCATGTCAAGAAGATCTTGGAGTGAAGTATTTCATGTCCTGAAATAAAATCATTTCCAACCCAGACTGATGTACCCAGCAAAACTATTTTTCTAAATTAATGGAGAGAAGCAACCAGCTCGCCACCCTGGTAAGTGGCTGTGGCCTGACAAGCTGTGGCCGCCCCAGGGTGAGAACCACCAGCATCTCCTGAGATCCACACCATGTTGGAACTTAGGGCACTGGGAAACCAAGCAACCAGCTCGCCTCCCTGGTAAGTGGCTGTGAGCCTACCAGCGTGTGGGCTGAGAATCAAACATCCCATACCCCTCCCCTGTTAGCAAGTGGGAGCCAGAGATCTGAGCATCTCTTGGGAGGTTGATAGCAAATAAGGGGGATTTCCTTCTACCATCTCTTTGAAGGCAAATATTTTTATCACTGTTTTGCTTTGTTCTGATTAATGGTATTGCTCTATTCAATATTCTGTTTTGATAAGTTCTATAATGTTCTGTATTTCCTTTGATTTTGCTATACCTGATTGAAAGAACAACTATTGTGAAGGTAATAAGATATACTATGGTACCTATTACTGTTATCCGGTAACCTGGTGTGACGTTCTGTACCAATTTCACTACATTGTCTCAATTGGCTTTGTTCCATCTTGTTCTATTGTATTTTACTACCTTCAAAATAATTTAAAATTTTTAATTAATTAATTAATTAATGGAGAAATAAGATATTTCCATGACAAAGAACAACTGAAGAAATTCATGACCACTAAACCAACACTACGTAGGGGACTGAAAGATATTCTAGACAGAGATAAAAATGACCACAATTCCAAAAACAACAACAAAAAGAAACCACCACGCAGGGCAAACATTTAAACAGAGAGCAAAAGTAGAGAACTGTTTTGGTTACCTTTCTTTCTCATTGTTGAGACAAAATACCTGACACCTAAAGTTAGGGAAGAAAAGGTTTATTTCTTACAATTTTGGAGGTTTCAATCCATATTCAGTTGTCTCCAAGTGGCAGGGTAGTGTCGCATAGAGGCAGCATATGGCAGCTGCAAACAGCAAGCATGAACAGCAAAAGAGAGACACACCCTCTTCCCACTGTTACACTGTATGCTGGCTCCACCCCTGGATGGGTGTAGCATTCACACCACCAATCCAAGTGCTAGACAATGAACCAATCACAAAGGTAAGATTCAGTTGTGTCCATGATTGCATGAGACTTGGAGGGATGGAGGGCACTGACTCAAACCATGACAAGAACCAACAGCAGGAAAATATCATGACAAAGACAAGCCAATACATATCAGTCATAACCATCAATATAAATGACCTCAAATCAACAATCAAAAGAAACAGACTGGCAGAGAGGATCAAGAAACAAGATCCAACAATATGCTGTATAACATTTTACTCAAAATGAAACTCATAGACTGAAAGTCAAAGAATGGAAAATAATACTTCAATGCAACAGGAACCCAGAAAAAAGTAGAGGTAGCTATTCTGTTTTCAGACAAATTTAACTTCAAATCAAGAATGATCAAAAGTGTTAAAGAAGGCCACAACAGAAAAGAACATTTGTTAGGAGAAAACTTCAAGAGGAAGAGACAGCAATCATAAATATATATGTACCAAATACAGGAGCACCCAACTATATAAGACAAATATCAACAGACATAAAAAATCAAATAAGCAATAATACAATTGTAGTGGGAGACTTTAATACCCCATTGTCACAAAGAGATAGATTCAATTGACAAAAAACTCAACAAAGAAATAACAGAACTGAACCAAAATGAACCAAACCTGTGAATAAATAGACTTAGTAGACATTAACAGAGTATTCCACCCATTCTTTTCAGCTGTGCATGGACAGTCTCTAAAACAGACCATACACTAGCCCATAAAACATGCTTAATTAAATGCAAAAGAATTGAAATTACCCCATGCATATTATCATCATAGTGCAATAAAATTGGAGATCAGTGACAAAATAAACTACAAAAACTTCAAAAATATATGGAAATTAAATAACATCATCCTGATAAATCAATGGATTACAGATAAAATTAAAGAAAAAATTAAACAATATTTACAATCAAATGAAAGTACAAATACTACTTACCAGAATCTGTGGGATACAATGAAAGTAATCCTAAGAGGAAAATGTATAGCAATGAGTATTCACATCAGGAAAATAAACAAGCACAAATAAACAATCTGATATGCACCTTGAGCTTCTAGAAAAAGAAGACCAAGTCAAGACCAAGGAAGAAAATTATATCAGAACAGAAATTAACAAAATTGAGACTAAAAAACTATACAAAGAATTAATGAATGAAAGGGTTGTTTGAAAGAATAAATAAAATTGATAAACCCCTAGTCAAACTTATCAAAAAAAAAAGGAAAGAAAAAACTCAAATCTATGCAATGAGAAATGAAAAGAGTGAAATCACAAAAGACCCTGTGGAAATTCAGAAGTTCAATACCTACTTTGAAAATCTTTACTTCCACAAATTGGAAAACACAGAAAAAATAGACAGATTCCAAGAAACATATGAATTACTAAAGCCAAATCAAGAAAATATAAAAATTCTGAGTAACCCAATAACAGCTAATGAAATTAAAAATGTAATAATAATAAATAAAAACTTACCAACAAAGAAAAGCCTGGGTCCTAATGTCTTCATGGCTGAATTCTATAAGAAATTTAGAGATTTAATGCCAAAACTCCTCAAACTCTAATAAAATTGAAGCAATTCTCCCTAACCTGTTTCTGGAGGCAAGTATTACTCTGATACCAAAAACCAGAGAAAGACCCAACCAAAAGGGAGAACTATAGGCCAATCTCCCTAATGACCATAGAAGCAAAAATCCTTAATAAAATATTAGCAAACAGAAAGCAGTAAGTCATCAAGAAGGTTATACATCATGACCAAGTGGGATTAAATCCAGGAATTCAGGGATGGTTCAACATATGCAAATCAATAAGCATAATACACCACATCAATAGAGCCAAACACAAAAATCACATGATCATTTCAACAGATACAGAAAAAGGTTTTGACAAAGTCCAACAATCATTTATGATAAAAACCCTACATAAATGGTCTTTACTTCAATCTCATAAAAAAAAAACCATCTATGACAAACCAACAGCCAACATCACACTAAATGGACAAAAACTGAAAGCTTTCACTCTAAAATCAGGAACAAGACAAAAATGTCCACTGTCACCACTCCTATCCAATATAGTTTTGGAAACATTGGCCAAAGCAATTAGATGAGAGAGTAATAAAAAAGAATAAAGATAGGGAAGGAAGAAGTTAAATTATTGCTATTTGTAGATGACACGATTCTTCACATAGAAGACCCCAAAAACCCCACCAAAAGACTTTTAGGATTAATAACCAAATTCAGTAGCATAGCTGGAAACAAAGTCAATGCTCAAAAATCAATAGCATTCTGTACACGCAAACTCACTGAGAGAAATTAAGAAAACCACACCCTTCACAATGGCATTTAAAAAATGAAATACTTAGGATTCAATCTAACAAAGGAAATAAAATATACATTGAAAATAACAGCACTCTGAAAAAAGAGATTGAAAAGGATATCAGAAAATGGAAGAATATCCCTTGCTCATGTATAGGAAAAACCAACATTGTAAAAATGGCCATATTCCCAAAACTGTTATACAGATTTAATGGAATCCTGATCAAAATGCCATTAGCATACCTCACAGATTTAGAGAAAACATTTCTAAAATTCATTTGGAAGCAAAGGCAATGCTGGGCAAGGCAGGAGGCATCACAATCCTTGACTTGAAATTATACTATGAAGCTACTGTGATAAAATTAGCATGTTACTGGCAAAAAACAGACCTGAGAACCCATGGAACAGATTAAAAGACACAGAAACAACTCCAAACACACTCATCCACATTATCTTTGACAAAGAAGGCAAACATTTCCACTGGAAGAAAGATAGCCTCTTTAATAAACAGTGCTGGATAAACTGACTTTCCACATGCCGAAGACTAAAACTTGACCTATGTCTATTCCCATGCACTAAATTAAAGTCAAAATGGATCAAAGATCTATATGTTAAAACAGAAACACTAAATCTACTGGAAGAGAAAGTAGTAGAAATCTAGAAGACATAAGGGTAAGCAGAGAGTTCATGAAGAAAAATCAAACTGTACAGGAAGTACTTCAAAGAATCAACAACTGAGATCTCATCTTATTAAAAAGTTTCTGCACATCAAAATAAATCACCAACAAAGTGAAAAGAAAATCTTCAGAAAAAAATTAAAAAAAAAAAAGAAAACCAACAAACTGAGAAAAAATTTTAGTCAACTGTCACTTAGAGGACTTCTTTCTATAACATATAAAGAACTGAAAAAAATTCAAGCCCCTCAAATTCAAAGACCCAATCCAAAAATGGGCATCTGAGATGAATGCACACTTCTTAGATGAAGAAATTCAAATGGTACATAAATATATGAAAAGCCATTCAACATTATTGATCATTTGAGAGATGCAAACTAAAACAACACTAAGATTTCATCTCACCCCAGAGAGAATTTCTATCATCAAGAAATCAACCCATGACAAATGCTGGAAGGGCTGTGGGAAAAAAGGAACACTTCTCCACTGTTGGTGGGAGTGCAGACTGGTACCACTATTGTAGAAATCAGTGTGGAGATTCTTCAAAAAACTAGGATTAGAGGTCACATTCAACCCAGCTATTACCCTTTGAGTATTTTCCCAGATGAATTAAAAACATACCACAGTGATATATGTACATCCATGTTTATAGTGGCACAATTTGTAATAGCTAATTCTTGGAAACCACCCAAATGTCCATCAACTAAGAAATGGATAAAAAAGATGTAGTATTTTTATATAATGGAGTACTATTCAGCTATAAATAAGGATAAACTTGAGGCTCTTATAAGTAAATGAATGCAACTGGGGACCATATTCATAAGTGAAATAAATCAAACTCACATGTATAAGCATCATCTTGTCTCCCTAGTATAAGGAACTAAAAGAATAAATAAGATACAAAATCTGCAATATATATGGAGAAAAGGAAACTGTTCACAAGGAAAGAACAACTGGGATGGAGGAAAGAAGAAATGAAGGAAGGAAAAAGAATATAATTATATATATGTATGTATATATATATATGTGATAGCTAACATAATTATACTGCTAATTTCTTTTGGTTCCTTGAAAAGATAGGTTTGTGCTTATATTGGTTATTTTCACATGCCTATATCTTGTAATCTGAGCAATTATTTTGAAGACTGTAATACACAATATATTAAACATTGTTAATTTCTTATTATCCTGCTTTGAAACTCTGTATCAGTTTTTATTTTTACTTTTCTCTTTAAATAAAATAATTAAAAAAGGAAAGCCAGCATGCCAGGCTTCTCCAGGAGACCCAGCAGCATTCCATCGTCCCCTCCAGTTCTCCTTTAATGCTGGTGGCACCAACCCTCAGATGGGCCTTCCACACCCAGCACCATGCTGATTCCACTCAGCTGGGTGTTACAAGCTGCCCATTAGCTAATCCACCACGTGTGGTGTGTTAGTTAGCTAGGGCTGCCGTGGCCGTGGCCGAACACCACAGACCATGTGGCTCCGGCAGCAGAAGGGTATAATTTCAAGGGGTTGCTCCTCAGGGTTGGTGGTGGAGGGACTGCTGGGTCCGCTCTGGCCTGGGGACAGGGCCTTGGGTTCCTACAGCACCTGCCTTGTCTATGATGGTGTGTCCAGCACTCAGACTGTTGTGAACTGTCATTTTGTATGAGAAAAATTGTCTTTACTAAACAGATTTAATAGTTTTTTAAAAAGAAGTATAATTTCACAGTTGTGAAGGCTGGAAGTCCTCGATAAAGGTGATCACAGGGGTGAGTTCCCTCGGAGCTCTGTGAAAAAGAATCTTCTCTAATGACTCACCAGCAAAGTTCAGTGATTCTTGACTTGCAGAAGCCTCACTCCAATTTCTCTCATCTCCCCCCCTTCCTTCCCCTTCTTTCTTTCTTTGTTTCTTCCTTTCTTTTCCTTTCTCCTCTTTCTTTCCTTCAGTCCAGACTTGAACTCAGCATGTAGCCCAGGCTGGCCTCAAACTCATGGTAACCCTCCTGCCTCAGCCTCCCAAGTGCTGAGATTTCAAGCATGTGCCACCACACCTGGCTTACCCCAATTTCTACCTTCATCTTAATATGATAGTCTCCCTCTGTGAGTGTGAGTGTGAGTGTGTGTATGAGTGTGTGTGTCTAAATTTCCCTTTTTATAAGGACATCAATCATACTGTGCTTGGAACCCACCCAGTAATACTCCAATATGATCTCGTCTTAACTACATACATCTGCAGGGGGCCCAGGACTATAGCTCAGTGGTGCAATACCTGTCTGCTAAGCACAAGACCCTGAGTTTGATTCCCAAAACTGAGCCGGGGATTTAGTTCAGTGGCATAAGCACCTTCCTGGAAAGTATGAGGTTGTGAGTTTGATCCTCAATACCACCCAAACAAACAATCCCAGAACCCATCCACTCCTCAAAAAATCTTTACATCTGCCGTGACTTTATTTCTAGATAAGACAGCATTCTAAGGTACTACAAGGAGACGTTATTCAATGCAAAGCATATAGCTACCAGGTAGCAAAGTCAGGAGTAAAATGCAAGACTGATTCACCAGCCGTGAATACGAGGAGAGAAATGCATTGTTGAAAGAGAACTTGACCGCGGCGAGGCAGCCTTGTGAACAGTATCCTATGTAATCTCCTAAATGGTGTTATTCGTTGCCGATGCAAACAACTGGATGACCCAATGGTATTCTTACTCTAATTCAAAAAGCAAAATGTGGAGAACTGGACTAAATTTCTAACATCTTTAAGTATAAGCTAAATCCAAAGACTTGAGAACAAATTAAACTCAATTGCAGTTAAGATCTAACCTCTGAAACCTCTTTAGAAAGAATTAAAGTGTACATTTAAAAAATTAGTATGTTATTATTTGCACTTCTGTTTTCGACATTAATCACCAACTTAAAGTCTTCTGCCTTCTTCAAAAGTATGATTGTCAGCTGCAAAGTTTTTCAGTCAGTATTTCTACAAGAAAAGCTGGCAGGGTCTGGAGTTCTGTTTCACACAAGACAATACCTCAGCTACACCAAAGTCTGATTTGTGAATGTGTTACAAGTCCTTCCTGTAAGAGATATTTCCTTTTGTTTGGTCTTTAACCACAACTCTTCAATCATCTCAAAGTGCCCACGGGGCAGGACAAATGTTTGCGGAATGATTGCCTGAAGGGCAGGTGCTGCAGAGCAAGGAAACAGACTGGAAAAATCCCACCCACGTAGACACACGGGTACCAGTATACTCCATGGTAAGTGCAGTACAGTGTAGTGGCTCAGAGCCTTGGGCTGGAATCAGGAGATTCTGAGTTCATATCCTGTCTCTGCCACTCACAGGTTAAGCTCTGGGACAGGCTACCTCACCTCCCTGAATCTCCTCTGCAATCTGAGTGTCGTATTTATTTTGGACAGGCAAAAAATTAAATAACATGATGCTAATAAAACATTTAGCATCTCACTAAGAGTTTAGTAAAAGATAGTTATGATTAAATACTTCATAAAAGTATAAATTATAGAATTTTATTACAGACATATTACTCAATGTGCATGTAACAAGTATACATAATCAATTATTAATGTCAACATAATTATCAATAGGTTTTCCTAAGAACCTATGTAGTTTAAGGTATTAATGCCATGGATTAGAGAAAGGAAGAGATAAATATAGATATAGCTGGAGAGATAAGTCTTAATATAGCCTATTAAAGGGCTTGAAGGGATCTCCCATTATAATTAGGTAAAAACAACTTGAATTAGCATATTAGTTGTTTCTACATCTATTGGAATTTATAAGCACTTAAAAATTTTTTTCCTGAGTCTATTATTTACGCATTTCTTTTATACTATAAAAGGCCCGTGAAGACTCATTTTATTACAAATAGTGCAAAACTAAATTCTGATTGGCACCAGTGTGAATGACGCAAAATTTAAATTAGCAGAATCTGAATTAATGTGTTGTTCCTCCTCGTGCACTTTTAATGTGTGTAGCGTGACATTTTTGTGTAGCACAGAGACAGAAGCAGGGTACTCATGGGAGTACTCAGGGGATCGGTGAGTTGTCTTTAATCAAACTAATGTAAACCTAGCACAATGTAACCTTCTCCACCAGGTATAGGTGTGTGCTAAAGGTCACCTGGATTGGAAACCACATCCATCCATTCTGACAGCTGGCAACTTCTAAATGCTTTGTTACTCCCTGTTTTTAAAATGTAGAAATATGTCTCCATCCTTCTCCTAACACTCCTGGACCTATCTTTGGCTACAGGGCTTATTCTCACCCAATAACACCTAGGCTGAAATGCTTCAGAAAAAAGGTTCAGAATCTTTTTCAAGCAATCCCCTCTGTCCATCCCCAGCTGTGCCCCTGCTTTGGATGAAGTCCGCCATGAAGAAGCCAAGCAGAGCAGATTTCAGGCTCCATGATGCCACAGCGGCATGGGGTGCTCAAGGTGCCAGCGTGTCCTTGTGACTGACACACTGTGAGCAAGCTTGGTGACTAACAGAGCACAGCCCTGACCTTTCGACCTGTCAAATTCAAATGCAATTTGTCATCTGACGTCAAATGAATTCAGCCATAGTAATTCTGCGTGATGGAGAGGCCTTGTCTCAGAAAAGTGAACAAACATGAAAGAGGGGCATTGAGAAATAAGATCCACAAATCCATACACATCCATATGTTAACAATGAATTCCTTCCCCAGAATAATGAACAGCCCTGTGATTCCTTGGGCTGGGTAGTCTCTGTTCACACACACAGAGGTCAGTGTGAGGAATTGCTGTTAAATTTGTCTCTCCTTAAGATTGAAATATGTTTTCATTATCTCCTTTTATCACTTACAGTTCAGTCTTCAATTACAGCTATTGTGTCCACTTCTCTTGGTGACCACTGGAGAAGAAAGGCTGAATTCCAATAGTCTTATTTCATGTTCCCAATCTTTTTTTTCTAGGACCCTTCCATGTGGATGAGGAAACAGAGCTGCACAGAATAGTTGCTCTGGGAGAGATCAGAGAGGTAAACCTGAGATCACAGTCAGTACTCACATCTCTCAAACTACCTGAGATTATGTCTGGTGGAAAAATAGGCCAACTGGGACCCCCTTTTCTCTCTCCAAGGGCTCAACCCTGAGCCCTGTCCAGCAGATGATGCTATGTTCTTACTTCATTCCATCTTTTAACCACAAGATTACAGCAGTTTCTGCACCTTTCTGTGCCTCCCTCCTCCTTTTCCCACACCAGCAACATCTTGATATGATAAGCAAACAGCTACACCTCATCCTGTTGTCTTACTCCACAGATGTTCAAAGTTATAGAACTCTCTGAGTAACTGCCTTTGTTCTGTTTATAAACCTTAGCTTGCTTCTCTTTTCCCACCAAGCAGCCCTTTACAAGGCCTGCAAACCCTATGCTCGGGGCTCAGAATTTGGAGTGCCTGACCCCTCTAGGCCAGCCAGCTTAATAAAACTTCATTTCCCTCCACTTCTCTGGAGTACTGCTCATATTTGCCACACTACTCTTAAATCTAAAATTGCTGTAACACAGGAACTATCCTTTTTTCTATCCAGATAGTTTTTGTTTTCAAACAACATTCCCAAAGTAAATCTCTTTTCCCCCGTTGATTCTCACTTATTAAGCAATACCAATAACTGAGTAGTTGAATTAAAGTAGCAGATATAAGTAGGTATGCCTGTAGTCCTAGTTACTTGGGAAGCTGAGGCAGGAGGATCACAAGCTCAAGACCAGCATGGGCTTAGTTACCTTGTATCTTAGTTATTTTTCTCATTGCTGAGATGAAATATCTGACACCCAAAGATAAAGGAAGAAAAGTTTTTTTAGGTTACAGTTTTTAGAGGTTTTAGGTCATACTTGGCTAGCCCCAAGGCAGAATGGCATGGCAAAGGGCCATCACAGAGGAGAAACAATCCATGGCAAAGCAGGGCAGGCAAAATGCAGTAAACAAGTGAGCTACATGCAACAAGCAAAGAGTCTCTCTTTGTCCATTATATCTTATCCATCCTACCTACTCTCAGTGTGGATAATACTTACACCCAGAGTCGGGCACCCTTAATGTTACCTAGAACTATGCAAAACCAATCAGTGGAATAATTTAGTAATCACACACCCTCACTTCCACCCTCATACACACCAGATCTGGCCTCCTCTGAAAAGCACCACCTATGACCTCATGAGGCTTTGGGGGGACAGCTAGATGCAAGCCATAACACATTGTTTCCAAAAAAAGAAAAGACTGGAATGTGTAGGTTTGGAACTTCTATGAATTATTACATGCATTGTTTCTTTATTTGATATTTGAAGATTTAATTAATGTCTGTTTGAAAGTTTATAATTATGCTAGAGCATTCCAGAAAATTGCAGTAAATAATCTATCAGTGGTTCTTTTACATGAACACATATTATTCATGAAGTCACCAGGATAAGAGTAAAGAAACAAAGGCATTAAGAATTTGCCTTTTTTCCCCTTTATTTTCTCTTGATTTTTTTTAAAAATTTCTTCCTTAGCATGAAAAAGAAAACAGTCAAAGGTCTCATCCCAATTTTCCAGGGATACTGCTCAAATGACAGTAAGTCATCATCAGTGTTGTCCTTTGTAACTGGAAGACAGTTATCTTTATTTTCTAGAGCTCTACTCTAATGAAGAACCCTGGGGCCAAAATTTGGCCATAACCCAAAGGAATCATTATCCTTTCAAATACTTGGAAATATGAACCTATCTATAAAAAGGGAAGCCTTGGAAATTACACTGCAGTGCTTTCTTTCTTGCTTTAATTGTTTTTGAAATGGGGTTTAGAACAGAAAGAAATCTGCAGCTTATTTGTCATAAATCATATTCACCACCCCCACACTCACACCTTCCACAGGTTGCTACACACAGCTCATGCCTCAGTCAAAACTCCCTGTTCTAGCACAGCAACATAGACATTCATATCTCCAAGCCAACCAAGACACTGTTTTCTTATTGAAATGACCAATTCTATTCTTTTCTGTTTATCAGTGACTCCTTCAAATGTTGAGAACTTTGTGTAACTTGCAAGCAGAACTAGCCCCTCTGACATCTGGGCTCACACAGAACCACACACATATTTCTGCTCCTACAAGTGGATCCAGATTAGAACTAATTACTTCTGTGCCTTCCCTTCAGTGAAAAGCCTAAGGCACACCTCATTTCTGCATTTCCAATGTTTGTTTGTTTGTTTGTTTTTTCAGACAGAGTGCCTATCCTGTGTTACTTCTGTGTCTTAGTTACTTTTCTTGGTGCTGAGGCAAAACACCCAACACCAAAAGTTAAAAAGGGAAAGGTTTATTTAGCTCACAGTTTGCAGAGGTTTCAATCCATAGTCAGCTGGCTCCAGTGCGTGGTGACCTGGCAGAGGGGCAACAGTTCATGGCAACAGAAGGCAGCAAAAGCAACAAGAGAGATCAATACAAGCCTCTTCCTGTCCCTTATATCGTATCCATCTACCAGGGTTAGGGTGGTGCCAATCCAGTTAGTGAACTGATCCAGCAGTCACTCACCCTGAATCTCAGCATTGCAAGTTGAATCAATCACACACTATTATTCAGCCACCACGGAAAAAATCTTATGACCCCATGAGGTTTGGGGAGGACTTCTAGATACAAACCATAACATTCTGTAACACAGATAGTGGCAAAGAATGCTCTTGAGAGAAGTCAGTCAGCAATAATTAGCGAAACTCATCTTTTTGTCACACTATGGGGTCTGCAACTTTGCTACTCTTGGAGGAAACCGTACTCTTTAGTCAATACAGATGGACTTACACCTGCAATATCTTATAAGCCAAAATAATTCCCTCTTTTCCAGCACACCCCTCTCCTGGAGGAACTGCACTTAGTATGTCATTTGTATTTACAAGAGTCAAGGGTCAGGTCTACACACAATCACCTTTGGGAACAGGAAATCCAAACTGCACCTCAGGACATAATTATACCCATCTGAGTCATGGATCATATAACAAAATCAGACTCTTCATATATTCTCTCTTAACAGGAAAATTTAAAGTTCAGAGGCAAGACACTGTTATATACATTCCAGTTCAATCTTGACTGTAAGCTCCTTGAGAAAAGAAAAACCAAAGCCCGCCTTTTCTATGATCCCACAGAGGAGCCCACGTCATGCAGGGCTGTAGAGTGCTGAACAGCACAGGTTTTGGCATTGGACAGACATGATCTAAATCTCCGTTCTCCTTAACTACACTAGCAAGCTCAGGCATGTTTCTTCCCTGTTCTGAACCTCATCAGAAGGTGGGGTTCATAGTGGCAACAGTCTTATCTGTCTTACTGGGTTTACTGTGAGGAATACATGAAGTAATGTCTGTTAAATGCTTCGTAGAGTCACTGACACAGATCAGCAAAGGTCAGCTGGAGTTACTAAGCCATGTAGCCTCATCTTCACTTCACAGGTCTCCATGGAAATGTCACAGTGCCTCTGAGCAATCTAACGACTCATGGTTGACCCATCTTTAGACTCCTGGTGCTACTTCCCCAACCACTCAGGAGTCAGGGGTAAGTGAACATTGCTCTTTTGAGGCAAAAAGAAGTCACTGGCTGATTAATGACTTCAAGTGAATTATACTCGTGGGTCTTTCCTGCGTCAGTGTTAACCATCAGGCCATAAGACTGTTAATAACGAGAACACCACTCCAGGGGGAAGAATGCCATTATGGGAAGGTAGGAAGGATTGCGAGAGGGAATTCTAGACTCTCTATTCTTTTCTTAAACCAAAATAGTACATAAGCACAGAGTTAGACAGCAGTATCCTCTGGCTGGAAAGTGAAGGGGAAAGGAAGGAAAGATTTATTTAAGAGAATATAAACATTTGAATTAAACTCCCATATAAGCATTTGCTTATTCTATTTCAAAAACAGAACCAGGAATGCAGATTTTTCCTAGATTCTAAACTAAACAGCCAGGCAATTTAAGAAATTGGAGCTGCCACCCTAGGAGAAAAGAGCTCAGCAATGTTCTTAGAAATCTTTCTTAAACATACTTGCATCACTGCCCTCATTCTAACACCAAGAGAACGCGGTCATCCCCTCTTCCACTCCCTCCTTCCCCCAAGGAATGTCTAGCTGGTGCACCCACATCACCCCTTTACCGCAGATTCCTTGCTTCAGATAGTCGGATAAGATGCAGACACATATGGGTGGCCTGTGATAATCTTTGTTATCAGAAGCCTGCAAGCCTCCTTTCATCTTACTAAAATTATACCCTTTCGGCTAAGAGTGAAAAGAAAACCAAGAATTGGTAATTGTATCCCACTCGACCCCATCTGAACCAAGGGAAAGTGGCCCATCAACCCTTCTCAAGTTACAGTACTATTCATTCAGTTGTTCTGTTTCCCACGCTGCCCCTGACACTCTGAGATTTCACTCAATTCCTGAGAGGTGGGGTGGGAACCATCCTGGTTATAATAACATAAACACCATGTGGCAGACACTGTGTGAAGAGCTTTACAAAGATGAGTCTCTCAACACCCTAGAGAAGTCAGTGTTATTATTATTTTGGGTTTTTCTAATATCACCATATTCTAGATGACATGAAGGGGACAAAGAAACCTGATCACAGTTACATACAAAGCCAACAACTTGCAAAGCAGGGATTTGATTCCAGGCAACCTGGCATCAGAGCTACCCGCTCAACCAGTATTCTAATGAATTTCAAACCTCTACCCTGTCATACTATAGATTAAATGCTTGTGAGACCCCAAAACTCATGTTGAAGACCTGTATTAGTCCATTTTCTGTTGCCAAAACAAAATACTTGATGTTGGATAATTTATAAGGAATAGAAGTTTATTTGCCTCATGATTCTAGAGACTAGGAAACCCAAGAACATGAAGCCAGCATCAGCTCAGCATCTGGCAAGGGCCTTGCTATTGTGTCATAACATGGTAGAGGGCAGCATGTGCCACGTAGAGCAAGTATTCTTCTCACAAAACCATTAGTGCTGTAATAAGGACCCCACACCCATAACTTTGTCTAATCCTAATTTCTTCCCAAAGACCTCACAGCCAAAGTACATGAACATATGAATTTGGAAATTAAGTTTCTAACACATAAGCTTTTGGGATACACATTCAAATCACACCCAGTGTGAGGATATCAAGAGGTGTGGCCCTGGAAAGAATCAGTTACTGAGGGCAGAAGCCTCACTAATGGGATGAATGCTCTTATAACAGAGAGGAAACAAAGAATCCCCCCCACCTTCTCTCTCCATCCCATGTAGAAATGTCATACTCTGCATCTTCCTGTGAGGAAGGTGGCCTTTTGCAAACTAGGGAGCAGGTACTTCCCAGATACCAGATCTGCTGGTGTGTTCATCTTGGACTTCCAGCCCCCAGAACTGTAAGACATAACTTCTGGTTAAGCATCCAGTCTATGACTATTTGTTACAACAGCCTGATTTAAGACATGTTGGGTTAACATGCTCTCTTCTTGTTGCTAGAAGGTTCGTGCTATTCCACTTTCCCAACTTCTAAAAACAACAGATGTGGCTCTCAACAACCATCTGGGACTTCAGTCTGCCCTTAAGGACACCTCCATGACTCCTTAAGAGTAAATTTCAAGAAGGACTAGTGATTACTTCAGGCCATACCCACATCCTATGGACCTTTCTAGGTCATGGACAAGCTGTGATGAACATGTTTCAAGCAAACAAACAGAATGAGGCAGATGAATTCAACCATATACTTGACAGGCATCCTCGGGCCACTCTGTCTTACAAAGATTCTACCGTGAAGGATGGTGCTTGGTGATAATACGTCCAGACTCTGGGGAATCATCTTCCTTTCCCTTTCCTTTCTTGCATTACCCTTCCCCCTGCCCCTTACCACTACCTCGCCTTCCTCCCCTGTCCATTGCAACGCTACAGGTCTGTGGCTGTCACTTTTTCAAAGACTTTATTGATTAGGATGCTTCAGTGTCCAAGTAGTCTTGGAAATTGCACCCAAGAAAGAGATGCACAGACATGGGGGCCCTGAGGCCTTTGCTTCACTATATTGCATGGCTCTCAGTTTTTCCTTTTTTGTGTGTCAAGTCTTCAAGGACAGTGACTTCTTATTTTGCTTTGGATTTCCAGGGACTAACTTAGTGCCTATCACATGTGAGATCAATATATATTAAAATAAATTGGTTAATTATAAGTTTCCTAATAAATTTCCTTATAACTGTATTTCATGTGCTGACCTAATCAAATTTCAATACTAAATCAACTTTCCATCACTGTGACAAAATACCTGAGAAAATCAACTTAAAGGAGGAAAGGTTTATTTTGCCTCATAGTTTCAGAGGGCTCAGTCCATAGTCACTTGACTTCATTGTTCCTGGGCTTATGGTGAAACAGAACATCATGGGGGAATAAGGGGAATGTGGTGGAGGAAATTTCTCACTTTGTAGTAGCCAGGAAGCAGAGAGACAGAGGGCTGGGTTGCCCATCTGCAGTTTGAGAGCTTGCCCCATGACCCACTTCCTCCAGCCAGCCCCTGCCTCATCAAGGTTCTACCATTTCTCAGTAGCACCATCATCTAGGGAGTAAGCCTTCAACACTTACTCTTTTTGGTGGACATTTAAGATTCAAACCATAACAAAGTCTTAAAGAAAATCAGTGATATGCATTTACATTAGTTTACAGTATTTATGCCATTCCTTTCTGCAACTACTCATGCATACCCATCCACGCTAGCATACACAGTCTTTGAAGGTAAGCACCAAATCCTAGTCACCTCCTAATGTTCACCCCAGTGAGCTTCACACAGTGCGCTCAACAGTTGTTGAGTTTATGTGAATCATCTCTCTACAAACAGAAAAGGTGCTTAAATGGAAGTATCTTCCCAAGGCTATCTACAACTTCCAGTACAGAATTCGTGAGCAGACTTCTTCCTAACCTTACTGCATTATAAGAATGATTTCCAGAGCACTATGACTTTCACAGGGACTTGTGTATTCTAACGGCATTATGTATTCTCCCTTCTGTTTCCTGCTCATGAACTTCCTCTGAGGCACAGACTCACACATCTCTCTCTTTGAATTGAGTCTTCATCTCAGCATACTACTGGGACTCTCTGAACCTGCAGTGCTACCCAGTCTATACAAGCAGTACCGGAGCCCCTACACTTCATGGTAGCTTGCAGCCTGCCCTTCTCTAAGACAATTTTCCATCAATGCTGAAGTCTTTCCCAAACAACTCATCTTTCTCAAAACTGTGGATCAAGATGGCTGCACGCCTTACCCAGCCACTTTTAGGCACTGGAATGAGCATTTACCAGCTGCAGATGTCTTGGTGCCTATTGTCAATTCTCAGACCCTTGTCATGTGGGAACTCAAGCTCTGATTCCCAGAACACAGAGACTTTTCTCCTCTGTACCTATTTTTCTTTTTTTAAATCAGAGTCTACCAATGCAAAAGACCTTGTTCTTCTCTTCCTCTGGTAGGACCAGAGGGTCCATCAGAGTTTGGCAGTGGCAGCCAGGAATCTCACTCAGTGGCACAGCGCCTGCCTGGTAAGCACAAGGTCCTGAGTTTGATTCCTGGTACCAGGAAAAAAAAAAAAAAGAGTTTGGCAGTGGAAGAGTTTCAAAGCATAAAAAGGTTTTGTTAAGTTGAGGAAGACGTGACTTAGTAGACTGAAAAACCTTTCATTTTCTCCCAACAGGTTAACACTTTCAGTCTTCCCACAGTTGCCCAGTCATCCTGCCGCACTCCAGAAGAGGCAGCCATCTGGCTGCAGCAGTGTTTCGGCTACACAGCCCAAGGCCTCAGCAGCTCACTCAGCCTGAGGTTTTAACCAGAGCTTCTGCCCCAAGTGCTAGACCGTCTAGTTCCCCACCCCCACTTTGGCACAAAGTTTCAAAACATTTTTATCTATATATTGGAATTTCAAGAGTGAAGCTGTGAAGAAAAAAGAAGAGTAAAGGAAAAGAAAAGAAAAGAAAAGAAAAGAAAAGAAAAGAAAAGAAAAGAAAAGAAAAGAAAAGAAAAGACAGTCCTAAACGAAGAGAACTCAAGATGGTAGATGTGAATGTACTTAATACTATGGAACTGTTGTTCATTCAAAAATGGCTAGGATGGTAAATTTTATTTTTATATACTTTATCACAATAATTTTTAAAATTGTAGAAACTTTCCTCACCATTGAGACAGAATACCTGAAGCATGCACCTCACAGGAGCAGAGATCTATTTGGCTCACATTGCCAGTCCATGCTTGGCTCCAAAGCAAGAGGAGCCTGAGGTAGGTCTGGTCCAGGAAAGCTACGCCTGTTGTTATGGGTGATACATTGTGTCAACTTGAGAAGCTTAGAAGTTTAACTGAGAGACTCAGCAGGGAGCCAGGGTTCTTACTTTGTAAATATCCTTCCTCATCCTGTACAAAGGAGGACAAAGAGATTTTGTGAGTGCTACATCTGCTCTGAACTGGGTCGGGGGAGTGGCCTGTGTGCAATATAAGGGAGACAAAGGGGTTTGTTTTCCTTTTGCTCTGACTGCTGCCTTGAGTGTTGTCCCAGTGCCATGCCACCCGGCCTTGGAGCCAGCTGATTATGGACTGAAACCTCTACAAACAGCTAAATAAACCTTTCCTTCCTTCATTTTGGTTGTCTGGTGTCTTGTTCCAGCAGTGTGAGAAAAGTAACCAAGACACATGTCATGGCAGTCGGAAAGCAAAAGCTAAGGGCAGAGTCAAGCACAAGAATATACCCTTCCTGGTCACACCCCCAGGGGACCTTCCTCCAACTGCAAGCTCTACCTCCTAATAGCAAGACAGCTATCATAGCCCCATGTCCAATCACCTTCCAAAACCCCAACTCTGAACACATGAGATTTTGGAGGACATTTTAGAGTTAAACTGTAACACACGATCCGTAGTTGTGGGGAGGGGATAGTTGTCAGAAACGATTTCAAGTGTATGCACCAAATCTTCTAATTAGAAAATCAAACTGTAATATATTTAGCGTGCTAACATGTATATATTTGTCTATGGACATACCACCCTGAATGTGCCAGATCTCATCTAAAATGTATATATTTATGTATACGTATACATATATATAATATATATGTCTGTATATATATATATATATATATATATATATATATGGACAGAGAGACAGTGCAAAATAGAAAATAGCAAAGTAGAAGATAGATAAAGAAATAGGGAGATCTTTTTCAAATGAAAGTAGGAACAAAAATGAAGGGGGAAAGAGAGGGAAAGGGGATAGAAAAAAAGAACTGAAGGGACAAATGATGAAAACAGAGTATTTAAAAATGAGAAGCAAACCAAGAGTTGGAAGGAACAGGGAGCGGGTGCAGGGCAGAGGATAAAAAAAGAATTAAGATGTATTATGGACATATATCAACTCTCCATGATAATTAGAATCATTATGTACTGCAAACATGTACTGACAAAAAGCCAATTAAAATGTATTTATGTTAAATGAAGTTAGCTTGCTTTGCTATGAACCAAAGGGGTCTTCTCTTCTGTCTCCTTTATTGCTGTCATCCAAACAACATGCTATAAGCCTAGACTTCAAATCTGTTCACTACACCAGAAGCAAACAGTTTTAGGATAAGGGCCCTTAGATATTATTTCACCAAGATCTAGTTGTGGGAAGGTAGACCTTTTGTCTGTTTTTCTGCACACATTACCTAGGATTATACTCAGGTTTGTATAATTGTAGAAAAATTAGAGACTAATATCTCTAGTTTCATATAAAAATGGCACAAACCAAACACTCTCAATGAATCAAAAAGCATTCCTCTCCTCACATAGGTATCGACTTGTATTCCAAGAAATGTAAATTGTGCCTATGCCAGTGAGCACACTTTTTTTTCTGTGTTTATTTAATCCTCTGGTGGGATCACCAGGTACCAATGGTAACTTCTAGACCTCTTTAAACAGAAGCATCAATCAGTACACAGACTAAGCATTTTGAAAACACCATACATTAAGAAGAAAGAACTGCTGGAGGAATCGCAAATATTTATTCTAAAGCAGGTCTTAGCTCACTTGTTTTATAACTTGGGGCTGTTGCTGACATCAGTCATTGATTCACCACCCCAAGCCCATTCAAAAAGCAGCCAGCTCTTCATAATTCCAGGTGGCAGTTCCCTTCTTTGCAAATGCAGAAAAATTCAGATAGAAAAGCCAAAGAAGTGTTAGGCACTTGAGATTATATTGCTGGTATATGAATCTATTATGAACTAAAGGAGATTTTTTAAAGGTCCATGCTGACAGTGTGACAGGGCCTGCTTTCTCTCAGAAACATAAGGGATCCACAACTTAGCTACTATCCTCATCCGTAAAGTCACTCACACTACCTCCATATGTAACGATCTACATCTTTCAAGGCTCAAATGAAATCCTGTGAGTGCCATGGTTTGAATGTGTCCTCTCCAAAATACAGCTGTTGCCATTGTGACAGTAGACAGAGGTGACGAGGACAGGAGGGCTCCTCCCCTGCCAGTGTGATTAGGTGTCCTTGAGAGAGCTGGTCCCTCGCCTTTCCACCAGTCACCCTGTGTAAGGGCCTCCTCTCTGGAATATGCAGTATTCAGAAACTGTCTTGGCAGTGGAGACCAGGCCCTCAGCAGATGCCAGACCTGCCAGAACTTTGATATTGGACTCTCCAGCCCCCCAGAACTGTGAGGAATAAATTTCTACTGTTTCTAAATTAACCATGACCAGGTATTTTATTATAGCAGCAACCACACACACACATACACACACACACACACACACACACACGCTAACAGGCAAATGGCAGGGTTTTTCAAATCCATAAATTCAGAGATGCTAATTACTAAAATTTTAAACTATTTATTCAGAGGTGCACAATATTTCAGAAAAGCAAGGCTTTCTCTCCCTGAAACTTGAAGCCCTCCACCAGGCACAGAAGGAGGAAATCACAAAAATCAGTTTTGCAATCACAGCCTTAATCTAGTGCCCAGCACAAATAGCCCATCAACTAAATGTAACAAAACGAGTGGCTCTGAATAGGACCAGCAGAGACTTGCCGGGAATGAGGAACACAGAAGAGCACTTTTTGAACAAGAACACTTTTTCATCCAAACAGCCCTGTGCCATGATGCAGAGGCTGGGTGGATACTCAGCTAAGTCCAGCTTCAAACTCTCGCTCTGCAGCTTACTGGCTGTGGGAGCCTGAGTAAGTTACTAAATTGTAGGTTCTTTGTCTATAAGATGGAAAAATAATAGCTTCACTTTACCAATTGTAGTGAGGATTAGAGATAGTACATGTAAAGCATTAGTTTTTGATTCTAGTGCTGCCAAAGCAAATAAACACAAATTAGGTGGCTTACAACAGCAGGAATTCACCCTCATCATCCCACAGGCAGCCTGAAGCGAAGGCCCACACTCCCTCCAGGCAGCCAGGGAGTCACTCCTGGCCTGGCCCAGCTTCCAGTGGCTCCAGGTGACCGGCCGCTCTGTGACTGGCGTAGCTTCACTCTCTGCTTCTGTGTTCACTTGGTCTCTTCTTCTGTGTCCCTTTATCTTTTACAAAAACTTACAGTTGGATTTAGAGCCCACCTAGATTATCCATGATGATCTTAGCCCAAGGTCCTAATTTCATGGTGTTTGTAAAAACCTTTTTCCAAACTAAGGTCACATTTACAGGTCCCAGGGATTAAGACACAAACACGTCTTCTGAGAAAGCTACTTCAAACCATGATGGTATCCAGTATGTATCTGGCACAGAGCAGCCAGCCACTCATTATGAGTCACTCCTCAATACTTAACCATTTGAGTAATAATTCTTGCTGTCTTTATCAAGCAAGGATGAGACTTTTCATCTCCCTCATCTCTTTCCTTCCTGGCATCATCCATGGAGAGAAGGGAGTTTCCCTTGAATAATACAGCACAGCAGTGCCATGGGAGTGACCACATTTACCAAGACCAAGTATGTTTGTCTTGTGCATGCTCTACCACAAAAAAACCTAAAAGTTCAAGCCTACCACGAAGGAGAAGTATTTACATCTACCACTTTCTCATCTTTTTGGGAAAAATGTCTCCAGACCCTCGACTTCAAGACAGATATCCAAGTCAAGTTTGGAGAGAAAAGAGGCTAGAGGTCTAAAACACCTCAAGGAATAAGGACTTGTATCAAACAGCTTTCTGTCACTGTGAAAAAATACCTGAGAAAATCACCTTGAAAGAGCAAAGGTTTATTTTGGTTCACAGTTTTAGGAGTTTCAATCCATGCCACTTGCATCCATTGCTTCTAGGCCTGCGGTGTGGTGAACATCAGGGTGGGAGCCTCTGGTGGGACAAAGAAGCTCACATCATGGTGGCAGGAGGGAGAGAGAAAAAGAAAGAAAGACAGGCTGGGAACAAGAACTGCCTTTCCAGGACATGACCCCAGTGACCTCCTTCCTCCAACCAGGCCCCACCTCCTACATTTCCACCACCTCCTAATAGTGCATTCAATCATAAACCCGTGAATGAATCAACTCGTTGATGAGATCAGAGTCATTAAGACACAGTCACTTCCCCCAAGCCCACCTCTCAACACTGCTGCACTGGGGACTCCAAGCCTCTACCCCCTGAGCCTGTGGGGGATATCTGTAACACCTACCGCTTTCCCCTAACAGCTACCACTTCCGCGTTAGTACAGCGGGTAGCTCCGTGGTAGAGTGCTTGCCTAGAGTGCACCAGGTCCTGGGTTTGGTGCGCAGTGTCAGAAAACAAAGAGAAGACGCTTGGAGGATAGGACTCCTGAATACTGAATTAAGGCTGACTGTATGTGAAAGTACAGGGGTCCACCAGCATTCAGACTCCACGGGTGCTGTTATCAGACACTGCCATGACTTTTTCCAGTGATGGATTGAGACAGCAGCCCCTCCTTGCAGTGGTTCTCCCCATCCACTCCAATTCCTTCACTGTAAAGTTTGCTGTTCCCTCCATTCCGTCGCCCTGTCTGTCACAGATTGCTTATGCTATGCACATATTCAAGTTTACTGTTCAAGGGCCACAGGAAGAAAGATCTTCTGTCTTAGTCATTTTCTTCTTCACTGGGAGAAAATACCTGATACCTGTAACTTAAAGGAGGAAAGTTTTAATTTGGCTCCTGGTTACAGTTCATGGGCAGCTGTCTCCAAAACAGGAAGCAGCATGTGGAGGGACATGGCAGAGGAGACGCTGGTCTTGTTTTGGTGGTCAGGGAGCAGAGAACAAGGTAGGAACTGGAAAGTTACTCCCCTAAGGAGAGTAACTTTTCTCCTGCATCTCATTTTTTAAACAATTGAATACACTTGGAAGAGTAATCAGAAGACAGAAAAGGTAAATGTAATATCTAAGTCACTCTCAATCAAAATTCATATGTAGGAGCCAGGCGTGGTGGCACACACCTGTAATCCAGCACTCAGGAGGCAGAGGCAGGACATTTGCTGTGAGTTTGAGGCCAGCCTGTGCTACATAGTGAGTTCAAGAGCAGGCTAAACTACCTAGCAAGACCATGTCTCAAAAAAAAAAAAAAATTTCACCCATAAGCACAAATATAACCATTTAAGTTTGTTTAATTATCCCTCTTAGGATCTGCGTATATATAATATTTGTGTAAATAAATACAAGACACGCAAGGACATGAAAAATGTTCATTCTCTTTTACCTTTTTTTTTCTTTTCCTACTGTCTTCCTATCCCATCCTGTATAGGTTTGGGTTCATTTCTCTCTCTAATTTTTTTTTAATCAGGAAAAAAATCTTTGCTATGCCAATGTTTCCCAAGGTTCTAGCTTTAGTATCTTCTCCGAATTAAAGATGAACTTTTCAAATTCAATTTTGGCATCTCTATGAGGGTGGCCAGATTACACCTCAAACTAGATATGCCCCAAGTCGCACTCCTCCCAAAGCAGCACCTCTACCTCTGAGCTTCTCACTGCGAATATTGGGAATCCGAGTTGGTTTTGACCCTTCTTTTCCTGACATCCTATATTCACACAGTTCCTCTTAAGTTCTTTGCCTTATATCCTAATTATTCAGTCCCTCCTTCCCATTCCTACTGCTACCTCCAACTCACAGATTCTTGTCCTGATTTCTGTGATGACCTAAATGATTTTCTCACCTCCAATCTCCTCCCATTACAATCCAGCCTGCTCAATATACTTGAATAAATCTTCCTGAATCACAAAAGCAAAAATTCACTTTGAGACTCAAAATCTCCCATTGTAATTAAATGTAAACCCATGCTTGTGGTCTGAGGTTCTCTATCATACAACATCAAGATATCGTTTGAGCCTGGCTGGCCTTTCTCTTCCTTTGTCCCCAGGGTTGTGACATTGGACTCCACAAAGCCAGATTTAGCTTGCATATGTAATTTTCTTTGGTTCATACGTGATTTTCTAAATTTTGAGAGAGTTGCTTATTTTAAGTTAGTCACTAACATCTATATATTGAAAGGTTTCCAAAAAATCAGATTCTTACTTTTTATGAAAAGTTAAACTACTTTAGACCCACATGGTATAAAGAGCTGAAGCTAGGCAGCCAGGGCCCTTTTAAATGGGATAATACGTCCCAGTTCACCATGGCCTTTCCCTGATCAAGTCACGCAGGCTGGTGCTGGCTTGCTCGGTTCACATGTGAATTTATGATACCTGCTCTATACTACCTAGTGTTCCATCCAAAGCATAATTGTCAAATGCATAGTATGCCTTTGCCTGCGGCTTCCCATCTGTCTATTAATGCCCTCCCTTTCTATCTTTCCCGTGTTGAATGCCCGTTTCAAACACCACATTTTCTCTAACGCCTTCTCAGACTGTCTCATTCACCCCCTGCAATGTGCTGTGACTCTCCACTCTATGGAATCAGTCACTGGCAGCCTTGATTTCTCAGAGAAATCAAGCATAGAAATGCACACTTCACTCCTCTAGCTTTCTTGAGGAGGATTTTCCCTTTGACCTAGACCTTCTTCTTCCTCTCCATGAAAATGGTGGAAGTCTTTTGCCATCCTCCCTTGACCTTGGGGATCTTCCTGTCCACACAGGGAGGTGGCAGGTGAGTCCAGGGCAGTCAGCTCTCCCAGGTGTGATCATTTATCAGATTCTGAAGTTCTATATTGGGATTGTTGCAATCAGTCTGAGCTAAGATCGCCCATCTGGGTTTGATAAGCAAACTAAACTAGTACTGTCATTTTTGTATTACTGAATATCTCACAGCTGCTTCCAAACTCAATCAGGAGGAAAAAAAAAAAAAGAGGGATTTTTATTGACCCTTCCCCTTCTACCCCCAACTATACTTACTCTTCCTTGAAGCTTCTGTAGCAACTAGCAAACAAAGTTCATGGCACATAAGATTAAGTGATACCAAAATAGGCATGGGCCTGGGTAAACTGAGATAATAAGCCCTGGGAAGCTGGGGCACAGAGGGAGTTTGCCCTCCTGATGTCAGGGACCTGGCTAAAAACAGCAAGTGCATTGTTTTGTATCCGCATCAAAGTCCACACATAAACCCCTGGACCTAGATCCACCACAATCTCCCGCCTCAGATCCCCTCTCAGCTAGAGATACCTTTGCTTTTATTCTGTCTAGTAAACTACAATCCATGTGTTCCCCCCACTGCATCATCAGCTTCATCCTTCATCACACTCAGGACAAGAGCCCAGAGGTAGAAACTAGTAACCCTCAGCAAAAGAGCTCGGAGGTACCAGAAAACTGGTAACACCAAATATGCACTCAAAAATATTCATGAAATCAAATCAAAAGATAATCAAGCCAGGCCTGATAGTACACACCCATAATCCCAGCATTCCAGGAGATGGAGAAGAATGGCAAGTTCAGGTCTAACCTAGTGACTCAGCAAAATCCTGCCTCAAAATAAAAACAAATAAAAAGCCTAGGTCTATACCTAGTGCAAAGGCCCTCAGTCCAATCTCCAGGACTGCAGGAATTGATTGATTGATTGATTAATTAATTAATTAATTAATTCATGGAATATAATTTCTCCTATGCTTATGTTCTCATAATTAAACTGTATATTTGTAATGTTAACAAAATAAAAGTTATTCTGTAGGTAGCATAAAATATTTATTTCCTATTTACATTTCCATTGTACATAAATCACTGTACATCATATTACATATCAAAAAAAAAAAGAAAACTGAAAATATGAACTTAAGAGCAAATGAAGAAAGCACCACACTGTATGATGTTCGTCAGCAGTCTTGTTGCTCTTGTTTCTTGCCTTTTTTTAATTTTTTGGATGTTTCCTGATGAATGGTATTGTACTCCAATATAGCCATTCTGGAAAGTCTCTGTAAGTACTCTGATGGTGCTCCAGTGATAGGGTCACTGAAGCCAGACTCTAGAGAGAAAAAATCAGCTACTAAAATTAAATTAAGCATGCATGGATAATTCTATAAAATACAATGAGTCAAATGTTTATTCTATAAGTGACTATAAAACACTACTACATCTCTGCATAATACCTACTTTGAAAAGAAATACTAATATCTGCTTTCTAAAATGCCTCCTGTGATTATGATATCAAGTCACTTCAAAAAATATTCACAGAGCCAAGTGGGGTGGCACATATATGTAAACAGGAGACTGAGGCAGGAGGATCAGAAGTTCAAGGCCAGCCTGGATAACTTAGCAATTTAGGCAAAACTCTGTCTCAAAAGTAAAAACAAAAACACTAGCAAAAAAAAGAAGAAGGGGTGATTGGGTATGTACTCAGTACTAAGACTTCAGGTTCAATCTCCAGTACCATCACCACCACAACCACAAAAAAAAAAAAAAAAAAAAAAAAAAAAAGATGATGATCAATTAAGAAAAATCATGTGAAAAAAAACTCTGCTTTATGAAAAAAAAATTAAAGGCAGCATCTTTCATTTACTAAAGGAGAGCTACTCAAAACCTACAGAAAGCATCATTCTTACTGAAGAGATGGTAAAGGCATTCCCTTTGACAGTCAGAAACAAGCCAAAAATGTCTACTGCTCATTTCTACTTTGCATTTCATTTGTGATTCTAACCAGCTTGTAAAGAAAACTGTATCCCCAAACTTTCACCCTCTTTTTCTAAATTAATTAATTAATTTTTTAAAATTACATTTATTGGTACATTTAGATATATATAATGATCATATAAAAGTTATTTGTACTTTTATAGGATATACTTTTTTTTTCCTATACCTTCTTCTCCCCTTGATTTCTCTTGCCCTCCTTATTTACAAAGCTTTGCTTCCATTTTATTCTTTTTTTTTTAAATCCTTTTCTCCCCTTTTCCCTTCCTTCCTTTCCCCCTGTCCCCACCTAGTTCCTCCTTCCCTTTGAACAATTCCTTCCCATTTCCATAATATTGTATATTTTGGTCCTTATTTACTCTTCTGGTTTCTCACACCAGGGTTTTTAGAAAAGCACTAATCTAATGAGAGCAAAGCTCCTCACAACAATCATTCCCAAAAAGCCTCACCTCTTAATGCTGTCCCACTGGGTATCAGGTTCCACCATGAGTTATAGAGGGACACATATATCCAAACCAGAGCAGAACCCACCCTGAAAAAGCCATAAAATTGGCTGCCTGTAAAATAGACAGCTATGTTCATTTGGAGTAAGATGCAAAACAAACGTCTTAAGTTCTGACTAACATTTACATTTTTATTTTATGCCACTTGTTGGTTACAGGAGTTACAGATGGCATATAGAAATCCAAAGAAAGGAAATATCCTTTCTTCATGAACTCACATAGACTGAATCTGAAAAGTCACTATCAAGTCAAACTGTTACTAAGATTGTCCATAGAGGCTTTACTTAGTAATTTCAGTTTCTATTCATTTGAAATGATGAATATGCTAAAAGAAGACAACTACAAGTATGATATAGATGAAAAGCAAGACTTAAAAAGTCTTACACTGATAAGGAAATAATTTACACACACAAAGGATGAATCACTTGGTAGTCTGAAGGACAAACATCAAATAACAGCATTACAGGCCTTACGCTTAGATAGTGTTTCTCTGCTGTGGGTGACTGCTACCCTGTGAACATTTGGCAATATTCGGAGACATTTTTTATTTTTTCAACTGAAGGATGCTAGTGGCATCTAGTGGGTAAATGCAATAGATGATTCCATTTTGGTTTGGTTTGGTTTGGTTTTTAAGACAGTGTCCTACCATGGGGTTCAGCCTAGCCTTGAACTCACTAGGTAGCCCAGGCTGGTTTTGAACTTGCTGTGACTCACCTGCCTCAGCTACCTAAGTACTGGGACTAGTGTGCACCACCATGCCAAACTTGAATCCTACACCTCCTATGTTGCATAAGATAGCCCCACAACCAATAATCATCTGGGTCAAAATGTTAACACCATTACTGTTGAAAAATCCTGGCCTACATGAACATTGAACTGACAAACAGAAAACCTTAGACTATATAGCTCAAGAATCTTTACCATTAACTCTGGGTAAAATTACTTGAGGAAACGACTAAGAGCTTATTGTAGAACATAAATGCTGGACATGCACTGTGACACATGTATTATGTTCCTGTGGTATAACAGTTCATGTTACACGTGAAAGCAGTATGTAGACATCAGAACTACTAGGAAGTTCTCTACAATCTTGAAGACATCATTAAAAGTTGTAATAACCTGAATCAACAGATTTTTCAGTCTTTACTTTTGAAAAACAAAATTCTGATAAAATATATCATGAATATGGAGGTGAGAACTCCCAATTTCAAAATATCAAAGGACAATTCTCTCTTCAAATGTGGTAGGAATATATCATGGTGCCATACAGCAGTAAAAATGCGTTTACTAACCACAGACTTAGGAATAAATTGATTTAAAAGTAACTTTTGGGGACCCAAAATATTGGTGTATGAATAAATTTTTATAGTGAGATGTCTTCAGTACGCAAGATTCATAAAAAAATTTTTTTAACTTGTTAAGACAAACAAATAAACAAATAAATAAATGATTAAAAACTTGTTAGTAGATAAGACTAGAATAAAAAGTTAGGGGAAGGTGGTGAAAGTTCAAACCAGGCTAAGAAATTCATACATTAGTCTTCAGGGAAACAGGAACTACTGTTTTTGAAGAAGAAAATAATGTGATTGAATAGAGGTCAAGGTTTGAAGCTTTTGTTACAGTGTTGAAAGTTTTAAAGGATCAGAAAACTCAAACCAATAAAACCAGTTTGTAAGCTATTAATGGGCTGAAGTGAGGTACAAGCCCTTCCCTAGAGTCCTGACAGTTATAAATGTATGTATATAACAAACCAAATATCCACTGAGTTTACAGGATAAAGCCTTAAAGAAGCATGAACAAACAATCAAACCAATAAAAAGAAAACGAGCTTAAAAATAAGAATGTGACACCCAGGCACATGTGGTGGTGCACATCTGTGATCCCAGCACTTGAGAGACTGAGGCAAGAGGATTGCCATGTGTTCAACACCAGTCTGGGCTACATACTGAGTTCAAAACTAACCTGAACAACATAGGGTAACCCTGTCTCAAAAATTAGTTTAGTTTAATTTAATTTAATTTTTTTAAAAAACGTGATTGTAGAGAACGTCCTAGTAGTTCTGATGTCTACATACTGCTTTCACGTGTAACATGAGCTATTATACCACAGGAACATAATACATGTGCCACAGTGCATGTCCAGCATTTATGTTCTACAATAAAAAAATAAGACATATGGTGGGAAAAATGGATGAACCAGTTTACCTTTTGATTTCTTTTGAAGTGGTACCATGGTACATGTCTTCTTAGTCTTCTTTATCCTAAGGATTATATATTAGTATAAAATCACTCATTTAAATTAAAAAAAATCAATCATTTAAAAATCTAGAATATATATTCACTTTCAAAGATACAAGAAAAGCCTTTAACCCCAGCACTTGGGAGGCTGAGGCAGGAGGATTGCTGAGTTTAGGGCCAGCCTGGGCTACAAAGTGAGTTCAAGACCCAGATGAATTGCATAATGAAACCCTGTCTCAAAAAGACGAAAGAAAAAGACAAAGAAGGAGGAGGAAGAGGAGGAGGAGAAGAAGGAGGAGAAAGAAGAAGAAGGAAAAGGAGGAGAAGAGGGAAGCAACAAATATACAGTGAAACACACTTGATGGTTTTGATTTTTGTTTTCTAGTGCTGGGGATCAAACACCGGGCCTTGAATGTGCTAAGTATAAACTGTACCACTGAGCTACACCCCAGCCCTAAACTAGTTTGTTAAAGGATATCACATGGAAATTAGGTAAATGGGTAAAGAAAGTCTCCATTACAGCTAAGCCAATCAGAAAGCAATATAAACACCATCGTCTCGGCCACCACATGCAGCTTCCATTGGTCTTATTATAACTCTGTGTTCATGGCTTAAGAAACGGTAAAAGAAGGAAAATAAAGAGTAAGAGGTTACATGGATGTGTCAGACAACAAATATTCCTTATTTGTGCATTTTTAATCTATCGATCAACCTGAAATTTATTATAATTAACTTTTTTAGGAAAGTTTTATTGAAAATAAGGAAAAGGAGAATAGTTCCTGCATTTCTAGGAAGGGTCCCAAATGGGGTGGCCCTATAATTAACTTCTGCTTCTACTGAAATAGACCTTGATATTAATAAGATTATTAGGGGAAACCATTTTGACTGAATCCATCATACGAATTCTAGATATCTTGTAATCATATTAAACTTAAATGTCAGCAGCAATTTTTAAATACTCTTTACTGCTGAGATTGCTATTATCGGTCTCTACTTCCACAGTGTGCTGTGAGAGTCACTGAAAATTCTTGATCACCATCAAGAAATTTGAGAAAACATGAGACTTTTTCAGAGCTTTTAAACCAAATATTCATATGTGGAGGAAGGGAAATAAATTAAGGGATTTACACACAGAATGAACAAACAAGAGTACTTCGCTCCTTTGCCAAGACTGGTCTTTCAGTCTTGTGTGCAGAGGGGAATAAAACACTTGCAGGCAGCTTGAAATGTTCTCTCAAGAATGGCTAAAATAAAGAAAGAGCACTTTCATTTCACAAACATGCCATGCACTTTAAGCGACTTGGTCACCACTATTCCGCTTTATATATAAAGGAATAGTGTCCCAGCACAAATAATATGTATTTAGATTATCCTGCATTCAAGTCAATGTAAAATGTTCAGAAATAATTTCCAAAAAAAAAAAAGTCACAAACGCAAAACAGGCAAGCAAAACTGAAAGACAGTGGCAAACAGCAAAAGCAAAATGAAGACTCAAAACTACAAGGTGAAGTGGGCCCGTTCAAGGGGTGCTTCCCAGGCTTCCGGCCTCCTCAAGCTGCGGGTGTGTTGAAGGAAGAAGGCAGCAAGACTGATCCGTAGCCACAGCAGCCACCACACTCCTCCCACTCCAGCCAAAGGACAGCATGGCCAGGAAACTGTTGCGGGAGTTGAGTGTCGGGACACTGACATCTTGGTAATGATATGCATTGGGTGACCTCAGAGGGTTTTACATTCATGGTTCCAAAGTTCCCCTTCTTTTCCTATCCTTGCGTTCCTTCCTCTGCGGGGTGAGGGTGTGTGTGTGTGTGTGTGTGTGTGTCTGTGTGTGTGACTGGGGATTGAACTCAGGGTCATCACATTGAGCTACACTTCCAGCCCCCTATTTTATTTTATTTTATTTTTTTTTTTGAGATAGGGTCTCACTAAGTTGATAAGTTGATAACTGGGCAGGTTTGGCTCAAACTTTCAATGTCCCATCTCAGTCTCCCAGAATCCGGGATTACAGGCATGCTCCACTATGACTATACAAAAGTCCACCAAGAAATGTATCTACCAGGAAAAGAAAAACTTGTGTAAATATTTTTTGTATAAATATTTTAATACTAAATTGATTGAGACATGAGATCAGTACAAATTACCTTTGGCCTCTACAATTACAGGAGTCACTCAGACTGGTGGCCATCAGCTTCCAGACATTTATTAGGATGGCGAATTGCCGAAGTGCATATACATTTTTTGGCATATTCTTAGATTCCAATCATGAATGCTGTGTATAATTGAGTGACTCCAAAGTTAGTAACAACAGAGATAACATGAAAATACAAATACTCCCCTCTAAAGAAATTTGCAATTTAGAAAGCCATAAATGCTTCTAATTTTTAAGGCTGGCAAAGTGAACAAGTAGTAGACAAACAAATAAATAAATTGACATTGAACAGGAGATTTTATTAACTATAGATAACTTATAGATAGATCTTTTTTGGAGAAAGATTTTCTTTTACTGGTACCCAGGTCTGATTTGTGATAAGGAAGTGGGAAATGTTCCTAAATAGCAATATTCAAAGTCAGGGAGCCTTCCCTGGCTGAATAATTCATTCCTGATAGTCAGTGTTGAGTTTTATCCTGGCCAGGACATCATCCACAATCTTTCCTAGCCATGGTTCTGTAATTCTGGAATCGAAACACAAGATTCGGTATTCAAGGGACAAAAACCTGTTATACTGCAGAGAATTAAAATTTGAGGTGATAAATTTTCCAGCGCTCTCCCAGGCAGGATCTAGACGAGGACAATCAAAATTTTTTAAAGAAAATCTTTAACTCTTTCCTGGCAACATCACTTGAAAACAGAGAAAAGTGGTTACTTGTCAATCTGAATAAAATGACTAACTTTAGATTTTATAAATTAAATTTGTTATAGAAAAAATAATGGTAGGCAGGAAAAAATTAGATGATTGGCCAGGAAGACCTCTACCTTCAGCAGCATTATGACAACAGTTATGCAGCGAGAGCTCACGAGCAGTGATCTACCTGATCGTAGCCATCTCCGTGTTAGCATGCGGTAGCTGTTTGTGAACTTCCTCTGGAGTTGAAATTACACCCTGTTGGCACCTCTGCAGTCTTGGTAAACGTGGCATTTTGACCCATTCTTTAGGTTCTTCTAGACCAAATGTGGTGGCGTATTCTAATTAAAAAATATTATCACAATTATCTTGGTCAAATGTATTCTCCTACTTTTCCTGTACTCTAAAATGAATAATAAAATGTAAATAATCATTAAATAATGAAAGTCAAGTGATTATAATTTATCTAGGACCTTTCCCAGGAACATATCTTTCAAATTTTACCAAAGAGACTGTAGGAAGGAGTAGATTAAGTTGATTAAGAACTAGAAAAAGAGGGCTGAAGAAGACAAGATGGCCAATCAGTGAGCAACAAAATAGAGCCTCCCAGGAGAAACAACTCATTCGCCCGAATAAAACACCCTGGAGAGACCCAGACAGAGGGAGATGGATCCTCTTGACACAGGAAGAAATTAAAATGTAAAAAAGCTCATCAAATAAGTCGGTACTACAACTGAAACAGCTAGAAATTACAGGACGCAGCATTTTCATTCTTGGCAACCTGCCAAGTTCGCAATGGCCTGACTCTGTGGCAACCAGAAGAGCTGCCCAAACTCATTCCTGCTGCCACTCACGGGAAGCACAACAGTGCTGAAGTAGGGGGTTGGTGAGCCCAACAGAGAGCAGAGCCAACAAAGGGATCTTCATTAATCCACGGTCAGTGCTGGGATTGGGACCCCCCGCCAAGAGAAGGGCACGATCAAATGGGTGATATGTTGGAATTTGGCAGGAGGGGCCTGAACTGGGAGTGACAGTGACTTTAGTTGGTTCCTCCCTCCCCAAAGCAGATTCATGGGATTTGCTTGCACTGGGCCGCACCCCTGGCTGGGACCCAATTAGCCATCCCAAATCCATTCACTGTGCCTAGCAATCACTGACCAGGTGAAAGGCCCCTGAAGTTTGGTTGGCCCGGTGGGGAGAGGCAGGTATATGCAGCTTGCTTACACCTCAGTGACAAGAGCAGCCAGGAGAGGGCAGAGGTCCCTCACCAGCTTGTGCTTCGGAGGAACCTTGGCCAACAGGGAAGGGGGCTGGGACCTACACTGCAACCTGAGTGGAGGAAGCCAAGGCCATGACAGGAGAGAGAGGCAGGAGGAGGCCCCCAGCCCAGAACCTTGAGAGCCCTGATCCAGGAGAGGGAAAAACAAGGGAAACTGAGAGCGGCAAACACACAACATCAGGCATGGTTTCAATGGACATTAAGAGATATCTTCGGGACCTTGTAGATGAGCTCAAAACTGAAATATTAAATCAGGTAAAGCAGGATATGAATAGAGTAACAAAAGAAATGCTCTCAGGAAGCATCTCTCAGGATGATACAGATGGAAGAAGGGAGGAACACAAAAAAGGAAGAGAAACATTTGATAAAGAATATAAAGAAAATATAGAATACATGAAGCAGATTCAAAGAGACTATCAGGAAATTAAAAACTCCATTGAAAGCTGGCAAAACTGCTTAAAAGAAACTAAGGCTAGACTATCAAAACTTGAAGACAAGTTGGCAGTGTGTGATGATGAAAGGAAAGATCTCTTAAAAATAACAAGGAAACAGGCAGTAACAATACAAAGGCTAGATGACAAGAGAATCTACAATTTAAGAATAGGAAATGTGAATGAAGAAGCAAGAATACATACAGGCGGATTACAAAGGTTATTCACGGAAATAATTAAGGAAAACTTCCAAGCATGGGAAAATAAAATGACATTCGATTATGTGAGGCATACAGAACTCCAGCCACCTACAACCAAAACAGATCTACACTCAGACATTTAATAATCAAGATGCCAGAAATTCAACATAAAAACAGAATATTAAAAGCCGTCAGAGAAAAGAAATAGATTACCTATAAAGGTAAGCCCATCAGAATCTAGGCTGACTTCTCGACACAGACCATCAGATCAAGAAGAGCTTGGAGTGAAGTACTCAAAGCCCTGAAAGAGAATAACCTCCAGCCCAGATTGATATATCCTGCAAAACTGTCACTAGAAGTTGATGGAGAAACAAGATGCTTCCATGACAAAGAGGAACTGGGCGAGTTTGTGACCACCAATCCAACCCTACAGAGAATACTGAAGGACATTCTAGAGAGAGAAAAAAAAAATACCAGGATTTTAGGAACAGTGGCAGAAATGCCTCAATGAGTGGGGCAGACAGTAGAATGAAGGAAAAAACTAAACAAAGGCAGGAAAATAGCATAGCAGAAATGAGGCAGAGAAGGATAACTAGAAACTCTAACATAGATGGCCTTGATACACTATATTGTTAATAGTGCACCAGGATTTAAAACCCACATTGCTCACACTGCTCTGCTGAGATGTATTGTGTTCTATTTCAGTCATTCTACCTGTGCTGGATTTGAGGGCACAGACAGTAATCCCAAAAATGACAGGATGTAGTATGGTAATCATCCTTAATTTCCTAGTAAGTTAATCTAAAGCTCTGTAAAACCTATGCTGTTTTACCATGATTGATCATAGTCGAATCTGGTTTGTTGGATTGCGGTTTTGTATTGATGGATTTTATTCAAAGCTGCTATGATTGATAGTATCAAGTCTGAGAGTATAGGCAACTGCACTTAAGATGACAAGATCCACTAGAATATCCAGTCTGGTTTGATTATTACCTGCCTTTGAAATTTTATACTGTCTAAAATGTTTTATTTTTACTAATATTGTTATGTACTGCTATACTCAATTATACTGCTATATTCAATTATGCCTGATGATATAGACAATTCTATTGAAGATAATAAGAAACAACACACTAATCATTGTACATCACCTTGTAGTGTGATTTTATATGACTTTTTGGTTTCATGTCTTTATAGGAATATGTTTTGTTTTGTCTTGCTATGTTTTGTTTTTCCCTCTAATACAGAAAGGATAGAAATACATGTAGAGATTCATGCATGTGTAGCTGTTTACACTCTCACTGTTTGACTATCTACTTTGTATGCTTTAATTTTGTAACTTGAGCAACTATTTCTAAGAGGACAATGTGTAATTTATCAACTAGTGATTTCTTATTGTGTATCTTTTTTTTTTTCTGGAATTCTGTATTACCTCTACCCTTTACCTGCTTTTGTTTCTCTTTAAATTAAAAAACATGAGTCTTTAAATCCTCAGACATGATATTTATTTAGGTATTATTTACTTTATCTCAGTAAGATTTTAAAGCTTTAAGTTTATAGAAATACATGTAGAGACTCATGCATGCATAGCTGTTTACAGTCTCACTGTTTGAATATCTACTTTGTATGCTTTAATTTTGTAACTTGAACAACTATTTCTAAGAGGATAATATATAATTTATCAACTACTGATTTCTTACTGTTTATCTTTTTTAAAAAATTCTGTATTATCTCTACCCTTTACATGTTTTTTTCTCTTTAAATAAAAAAAAAACTAGAAAAAGAAAATGACAGCTTCCCAGATCTTCAATTGTCAGTGTTTCCTGCCTTCACTATGTTATTAAATTAGAATTATACAGAATATTGGTATTACATTTAAATAAAAAGCACTTCCAAGAGTCATAGAGGTTTTAAAAAAAGCCCAAGAGATAAGGGGGATAATGTTTTTTTGATTCTGTTTTGTTGTTTTTGGCCCCAGAATCAAACTCACAACCTTGTGCTTGCCAGGAAGGTACTTATGTCACTGAGCTATATCCCCAGCCCAAGAAGGATAATATTTATATTTTCTTTATTAGTATTTATTTGTAATTAGATTAAAATTTTTTGAAAATAAAAAAATAAGTATTTGGAAAAGTCTGGTATTATCTACTACTGTGAATCTTTCTACTTTCCTGCTTTTATGTAAATAGATAATGAAGAGGTATAAATACATGACGATCTGAGCCAACAGTGAGAGACTGGCCCAGGCTGTGACCAGAGCACAGTGCAAAGGATGAGAGACCACTGGAAGCCAATACCCAGTTCAAACCCCAAGTGGGCAGAGAGGGTCTGCCTTAACCGAGCCCCTCCGCGTGAGAAAGTCTCAGGAAAAGACAGCCCTGACCGGAAGTTCTTGTGGCTTTTTGTGGATAGAATCAGGAAGCAAGGATAAAGGGCCAAAGAAGGGTACTTAAGCAGGAATTCATACAGGGGACGTGAATTCCTTAGGGCCAATCTAAGTAATATATTGGAGTATGGGGAGGAGGAGAAGAGCCAGAGATTCTTTTTTTTCTTTTCTTTTTTTTTATTTAAAGAGAAACAAAACCATGTAAAGGGTAGAGATAATACAGAATTCCAAAAAAATGATACACAATAAGAAATCACTAGTTAATAAATTACATATTATCCTCTTAGAAAGTTGTTCAAGTTACAAAATTAAAGCATACAAAGTAGATAGTCAAACAGTGAGACTGTGAACAGCTACACTTGCATGAGTCTCTACATGTATTTCTATCCTTTCTGTATTAGAGGGAAAAACAAAACTTAGCAAGACAAAACAAAATAAATTCCTATAAAAACATGAAACCAAAAACTTGCATAAAACCTTAGTATAAAGTGATCTACAATGATTAGTGTGTTGTTTCTTATTATCTTCAGTAGAATGTCTATATCATCAGGCATAATTGAATATAGCAGTATAATTGAGTATAGCAGTACATAACAATACTAGTAAAAATAAAACATTGTAGACAGTATAAAACTTCAAAGGCAGGTAATAATCAAACCAGACTGGATATTCTAGTGGATCTTGTCATCTTAAGTGCAGTTGCCTATACTCTCAGACGATACTATCAATCATAACAGCTTTGAATAAAATCTATCAATACAAAACAGCCATCCAACAAACCAGATTCGATTACGATCAGTCATGGTAAAACAGTGTAGGTTTTACAGAGCTTTAGATTAAGTTAATAGGAAATTAAGGATGATTACTGTACTATATCTCATTATTTTCAGGATTACCGTCTGTGCCCTCAAATCTAGTACAGGTAGAATGACTGGAACAGAATATAATACATCTAAGCAGAGTAGTGTGAGTAATGTGGGTTTTAAATCCTGGTGCACTATTAACAATATAGTGTATCAAGGTCATCTATGTTAGAGATTCTAGCCATCCTTCTCTGCCTCATTTCTGCTATGCTATTTTTCTGCCTTTGTTTAGTTTTCTCCTTCATTCTACTGTCTGTCCCACTCATTGAGGCATTTCTGCCACTGTTCCTAAAATCCTGGTATTTTTTTTTTCTTTCTCTCTAGAATGTCCTTCAGTATTCTCTGCAGGGTTGGATTGGTGGTCACAAACTCCCCCCGTTCCTCTTTGTCATAGAAGCATCTTGTTTCTCCATTAATTTCTAGTGACAGTTTTGCAGGGTACATCAATCTGGGCTGGAGGCCACCTTCCTTCAGGACTTGGAAGACTTCGCTCCAAGCTCTTCTTGATCTGATGATCTATGTCAAGAAGTCAGCCTAGATTCTGATGGGCTTACCTTTATAGGTAATCTGTTTCTTTTCTCTGATGGCTTTTAATATTCTGTTTTTATATTGAATTTCTGTTATCTTGATTATTATATGTCTGGGTGTAGATCTGTTTTGGTTGTAGGTGGCTGGGGTTCTGTATGCCTCACACAACCGAATGTCATTTTCTTTTCCCATTCTTGGGAAGTTTTCCTTAATTATTTCTGTGAATAGCCTTTGTAATTTGCCTGTTTGTATTCCTGCTTCTTCGTTCACATTTCTTATTCTTAAATTATAGATTCTCTTGTCATCTTCTAGCCTTTGTATTGTTACTGCCTGTTTCCTTGTTATTTTTAAGAGATCTTTCCTTTCATCATCACACACTGCCAACTTGTCTTCAAGTTTTGATAGTCTAGCCTTAGTTTCTTTTAAGCAGTTTTGCCAGCTTTCAATGGAGTTTTTAATTTCCTGGTAGTCTCTTTGAATCTGCTTCATGTATTCTATATTTTCTTTATATTCTTTACCGAATGTTTCTCTCCTTTTTTTGTGTTCCTCCCTTCTTCCATCTGTATCATCCTGAGAGATGCTTCCTGAGAGCATTTCTTTTATTACTGTACTCATATCCTGCTTTACCTGATTTAATATTTCAGTTTTGAACTCCTCTACAAGGTCCCGAAGCTATCTCTTAATTCCATTGAAACCATGTCTGCTGTTGTGTGTTTGCCACCCTCAGTCTCCCTTGTTTTTCCTTCTCCTGGATCAGGGCTCTCAGGGTTCTGGGCTGGGGGCCTCCTCCTGCCTCTCTCTCCTGTCATGGCCCTGGCTTCTTCCACACAGGTTACAGTGCAGGTCCCAGTCCCCTTCCCTGTTGGCCACCTTTTCTCCAAAGCATGCTGGTGAGGGACCTCTGCCCTCTCCTGCCTGCTCTTGTCACTGAGGTATAAGCAGGGGCTGTGTATGCGTGCCCCTCCCCACCAGGCCAGCCAAACTTCAGGTGCCTTCACCTGGTTAGTGCTTGCTAGGTGCAGGGAATCGATTTGGGACAGCTCATTGGGTCCCAGCCAGGGGCACGGCCCAGTCTAAGCAAATCTCACCAATCTGCTCTGGGGAGGGAGCAACCAACCGAAGTCACTGTTGCTCCCAGTTCTTGCTCCTCCTGCCTGATTCCAACACATTACCCACCTGGTTGTGCCCCTCCCATGGGGGGGGTCCCATTCCCAGCACTGACTGAGGATCAATGAAGGTTCCTCCACCAGCTCTGCTCTGCACTCTCCATTGGGTTCACCAAACCCCGACCTGAGCGCCGCTGTGCTTCCTGTGAGTAGCTGTGGGAACGAGTTTGTGTGGCTCTGCCTACTGGCGCAGATTCAAGCTGGTGCAAACTTGGTGGGTCATCACGAAAACGCTGTGTCCCTTAGTTTTTAGGGGTTTCAGTTGTAGTCTCGAAGTATTTGATGTGCTTTTTTACATTTTAATTTCTTCCTGTGTTAAGAGGATCCATCTCCCTCTGTCTGGGTCTCTCCAGGATGTTTTATTCTGGCATATGAATTGTTTCTCCTGGGAGGCTTTGTATTCTGTTGCTCGCTGATCAGCCATCTTGTCTTCTCTGGGCCAGAGATTCTTTAAGGCAGTGTGTTTTGATCCTACTTGGACTTGTGGCCCTGTCAGTTATCTTTTAATCTTTAACTGTGCATTCCAGGAGGTTTGGAGCTTGTGGCCCCATAAGTTCCTTATCTCTGCATGTCCATCTCATACATACTCTGGCCAATACCTCCACAGAGAGAAAATAAATTGACCTTAGGCATTAATTGTCTCTCCACACAATTTTACATGAAATCTATAAATAGCAACATTGAAATATCATATTGCTTCTTTTATTGACATCAAATCTCAACAGATAAAGAGATCGTCAAATTATTTTTAAAAATACAAAACAAAGGCATTAAATGGATAAAGTAGAACAAGATATTGAAGTCCATGTGATCTGTAAACATAGTCTCTCTACTAAGCAAGAAACATGTTATTTACTGAGATTGGAGTTATCGCATTAAACATTCAAAGTGCTACTTTGCAACCTTTAATTTTTTTCCTGTTTTAGAAAAAATTATTTTCTCTTTCTCAGAAACATATATTCACTTTTTGACATTAGATTTGGACAGCTGAAAGATAAATGAACTAATGTCTTCTGAGTATCCTTAATGGGAACCTGGTGAGAAAACTATTTTATAAAACATGCATAGCACACACTCAAAACAAGGCGGAAATGGGCATGGTGGTGCACACCTGAATCCCAGAACTCCAGGAGGCTGAAACATAAGAACCCCAAGTTTGAGCCCAGCTTTCACAAGTTTGAGTCCTAAAGGAACCCTGTCTAAAAAAAGGGAGAGAGGGTTTGCTCAATGCAAAGGCTTTGGGCTCAATACTGTAAGTACCACAGGGGATGAAATTGTAAAATAGTTTGAAGCATTCTATCTCCATTACAAGCCTGCAGGCAGAATTAAAATAACAAAAAAATACAATCGCAGTCTGAAAGTGAAGGGGGATACTGTCTTTATTGAACAACTATAGAATATAAAATCCTCTCTCAACACATTCAAGGCATTGCTAAACATTTGGATGTTTCAAAATATAAAAATTAGCCTGAGGTATAGAAAAAGGAAACATTATTTAGGAAAAGGGCCATGATCCAACAAACATAGTGATGCACTGAATATTAAGAGAAGTCTTTATTTTGTTTGTTTGGTTGGTTGGTTTTTGAGACAGGCTCTCAGTATGAATTACAAACTGGCCCTGAACTTAGTATATAGCCCAGGCTGCACCATCATGCCTGGTTGAAATGTCTTTTTTGTTTGTTTATTTATTTGTTTCTATTATTCACTGAATTGTATTAATTTTAGTTTGCTTCCATTTCCCTTTTCCAGAAACTTTATATATTGCCATCACATTTCATAGAAATGATACAATGTCTCTTGGCTATTTTAAAAACACACATTATGTTAAAGGAAATAATGGTAAAAGTGAATTTACCTTTCCTTATTTTTTGTGTTTCTAAAACTGCTTTCCTCCAACTATTCTCAAAAAGGAAACAACCATCCAGTGAGCTTCTGGTGACTCTAGAAGTCTCAGTCTTCATTTCAGGGGACAGCACTGACATTTTTCCTTCTTCTTTCAACAGTGTTGATGAAAATGTGATGCTATTTCAGATACAGGACACAAAACACAAAGAAAACAAGACACTGCTTGTAAATATCTTTTCCCATATGCTTTTCATCATGAGGATTAAATTTTAACTTAGACTTACTTATAAGATGGAAATGCATGTTCTTAGCATCTTAAAACAAGAGGCTTTTAAGAATAAAGTAAAAATGTGTAGTCAGAATTTTTAAATTGTAAATACTACAATATTTTAGTGAATTACTTCAAATTCCAAGTTACCGATATTTGGTAATATAAACAAATATAAAGTCCATCAAGCTATCATTTGCAGGAAAACAATGAACCCTCAGAAATACTATTATAAAACGTATTTTGCTTGACAAAAATAGTTTGTCCTGAAGATAGTCATTATTTTTATTCTAAATACAGACAGAAGAATAATCAAGTATCTTACTTACTTAACACATTAAATAGATTCAATTCTATCACATATGTTAAGCGTCTGTGCCGTGCAAGGCATTGCTAAACCCCAAGGAGAACAGGGCCAGGAGCAAAAGCAGCCCCTACCCTCAGGAGTCCGGTGGGAGCAGCATCGCAGTCACAATTTATTAAACCCTGTACATCTTTGCTGGCCATTTTCTAGTTTTTACAGTCTTCACAATGAAAGGGTCAGGGATGGGCAGATCCAGCTATGCGCATTCACTTGTAGAAAACAAATTATTTGCTGAGGGTTGATTCTATACCAAGAACACGTGGGGCACTGAGGTATGGAGCTAAAAAAGCAGCGCCCGAGTCCAGTAAAGGAAACACAGATGAAGAAATGGATAATACAGTGTAGTGAGCCCTATGCTGGGGACACAAAACAAAACCCAAAGGAAAGCAAACAGTGCTAGGGAGTGCAGAGGAGAGACCCTAACCCCACTCGGCATTAGCGACTTTCCAGAGGAAGCTGCCACAGCAAAGGCGCGGAGGAGGTGCAGTGGAGGTGCAGGCTTCTTGCAGAGGAAAAGGCTGCAGAAAGGCCCCCAGTGAGAGATGACAGCTCACGATGCCTTTTAATCCTAGCACACGTTTGTTCATAGCAGGGAAGCAGAGGCAGAGGGAGAAACAAGACACGACTTTGAGGGAGAGGCCAGAATGAAGGGATGAAGGGAAGGAGGAATCCCAGAAGAAGGCCACTCCCGAGGAGCCAGCTGTGCCAAACTGCCCAAGGTGCTTATCCCTGGAGAAGATGAGCTAAAAATAAGGGGGAGAGGGTGTCTTTGGATTTGGGGTTGTGGTTTGGGGTTGGCTCCAAATGCAGTGCTGGGAGCTGAAGGAGAGGGCAGGGGACAGACAGCACTGGGCACAGGGTGGAGATGGTGCATTAGGTGATGCGGGGAGGGTCAGCCCCAGGCCACGCAGTGCCATGCACCCATGTGGGCTTCTCCAACCTGACCTGCCAAGTGCTCTGGTCCCAGCCCTGGCCCAGGCCTCCTCCCATTTTTTAAAAAAAAATTATTATTCTCTTTTTTATTAGTACTCATTTGTAGTACGTGATTGCATTTATCGTGGGGAGCTGACACCTATACACATCTTAATTCTTTTTTTTTCATCCCCTGGTCCTCCTAGCTCTCCCTGCTCCAACTTTTTCCATTTACAAGAGCTCTGTTTCCAGTTTTTTAATTTTCTTTTTTTCTTCTCTCTCTCTCTTCCCCTCCCTCTTTCTTCCTGTCTCTTGTTTGCCTTCTCATTTGAAAAACATCTCCCTCCTACCTATTATCTATCTTTTCTTTTGTTCCTTGTGTTTTGGGTGCTTCCTGTAAAAGAAACCACATGATGATTTAGCTTCATATGTGCATTTAATGGCAGGGTCTCCAGGGGCATCCGTTTACCTACAAATGCCTCCAGTTCGTCCTTCTTCGTGGCAGAGTGTACTCCACTGTGTATAAATCCCAGATCTTCTTTATCCATTCATCTGTTGAACATCTAGTTTGTTTCCAAGATTTAGCTAATACACATTGTGCAGCTATAAACATAGGTATGCACCTATCAGTGTAATATGATGACTTTAACTCTTTGGGGAAGATACCTAAGAGGGGAACAGTTGGGTCACATGAAATTTATGTTTGTTTTGCTTTTTTTTTGGTACTGGGATCAAACTCACGACCTGGTAACCTAGGCTGGCCTTGATTTTGCAGTGATCCTCCTGCCTCACTCAGCCTCCCGAGTGCTGGGATTACAGGCATGCACCAACTGTGCACGACTTGCTCTGTTTTTTGGGACAGGGTTTTGCTTTGTAATTTAGTCTGGTCTTCAATTTGCAGTGATCTTCATGTTTTAGCCTCCCAAGTGCTGGGGTTACAGGTGCGTACCACCCACCCAGTTATTTTTAGTTTTCTGAAGAATCTCTATACCGATCTCCACAGTGACTGCACTAGTTTGCATGCCTACCACCAAGGCTGAAGTGTTGTTTTCTCCCCACAGCCTCATCAGCATTTGTTATTATTGGATTTCTTGATGGAGCCATTCTTTCTGGAGTAAGATGATATTCCTGTGTCGTTTTATTTCGCATGTCTCTACTGGCCAGCAATGTCATTTTTTTCATGTATTTATTGACCATCTGTACTTGTCCTGAAAAGTGTCCATTCATTTTGGTTTCTCATTTTTTTATTGGTTATTTGGGGGGGGGTCTTTTTTTTTTTTTTTTGTACTGGGGATCAAACTCATGACCTCGCACTTGACAGGCGGGTGCTTATGCCACTGAGCTAAATCCCTGGCCCCTTTATAGTATATTCTACATTTTAGCCTTCTGTCCAAGGAATCGGTGGCAAAATGTTTTTTTTTCCATTCCATGGGTTGTCTCTTCACTCTGTTTGTTGTTTCCTTTGATGGGCATAGTTTTTAATTTTGATATAATCCTATTTGTTAATTCTTAGTGTTATGTCTTGTGCCGTGGTGAGGAGCTCTGTCCTAAAAGCCCTGGCCTGTGCTGTGCCTAGATCCTCAAGAGTTTTACTTGTTTTATCTTCCAGCGATCATGTGCTTCTGTTTTAACATTCAGATCTTTGATCCACTTTGTAGCTTAGAACATGGTGAGAGGTGTGGGTCTGGACTCGGTCTTCTGCATGTGGGTATCAAACTTCCCCACCACTGTTTATTAAAGAGGCTGACTTTCCTCCAGTGTATGTTTTTGGTCCCTTTCTCAAAGATCAAATAGCTGGACCAGGGGATTTAGCTCAGCAGCACAGCACCTGCCTGGCAGGTGTGAGGTCCTGAGTTTGATTCCCAGTACCAAAAAAGAAAAAAAAGAAAAGAAATCAAATAGCTGAATGTGTCTGGAGCTGTTTCTGCTTCTCCTATTCCCTTCCATGGATTCGTAGTCTGTTTTCTTTTTATCATTACCATGCTGTTTTTATCACACTAGCTTTGTAATAGAACTTCCAATCTAGGATTGTGATGCCTCCTGTTTTGTGTTTGTCACCCAGGGTTGCTTTTGCTATTCTGGGTCTCTTCTGGTTCCCTCTGAATTTGAGAATCATTTTCTCTAGATCTGTGGTGAATGCTGTTGGTGTTTGGATTGGGGATGCATTAAACGTGTATATCAGCTTAGGAAGTGTAGTACAGCATGGTGACTATGTTTCCTAGAATTACAATCTAGTCTGTTCTAAGTCTCTCTTCCTCTTCATCATTTATAGAAGTGGAGACGATGACAAAACTTTCAGCTTCAAGGCTGCCTCCTCCCCTTTTAAAGGGCCTGCCTCCAGGAGAGATGAGGCTTGTGCCACCACGAGTGTAAGTTCTGGAGACATTTTATCCTAATAGGTAAAGAGAAAAGGCTCTTAAAACTGGATTTTATTAGAAAGCTCACATGATACACACAGGGTGGTGCGTACCTGTAATCCTAGCACTCAAGAGGCTGAGGCAGGAGGACTGCCTCAAATTCAAGGCCAGTCAGTAAGACAGGAGACTGGGGCATGGCAAACCTGGCTGGGGAAGTAGGTGTGAGCTGTTAATTACAAAATCCTAGGACACGTGCAGAATAGTTCCCAAAGCCCTGCACATGGACCTCTCTTGAGAGCTCAGAGCAGGTTTTCCACAGGATGACGTCAGCCTGAGGAGGGGATGACACAAAAGCACTATCCACATTCAGTTTTTGCTACTGTGTTCTCACCCTCATGTTGTGAAGGAGCTTCTTTTCCTACTTTACTTGGCTCCAACTCACTCTGCAAAGCCTGTTTCTTTTCCCAGCTTTAATAAAACTTTGCTATCATTTGTTCTTATCTTGATCAATTCTTTGCTCAGAACAGAAAAAAAGCCTAAAAACCTCCTTCAGGAGGAGATTCTAGGAGCCCAAAACCTGGTAACACCAAGGCTACATAGAAAGCCAAAGGCCAGCCTAGAATACCTAGAAAGACCCTACCTCAAAAAAAAAAAAAAAGTTGGGTGCATACAGGTAATGCTAGCACTCAGGAGGCTGAGGCAGGAGGATTGTCATTGAGTTTGAAGCCTGCCTGGGCTACATAGTGAGTTCAAGATAAGTTTGAACTACATTGAGAGACCTGGTCTCAAAAAACAAACAAAACCTAAAAGCAAGATAGCTCACATGATAAATATAATAAGATTTATTAGGTTGGTCTCAGAATTATTACGTATGTTTGAAATTTTCCATAATTAAGTTTATTTTAAGCCCACATCTGCAAATATGTGTACCTTAAGAAATGTGCTACAATGGAAAAATAAATGTTTTTTATCTGACACTTCCTGTCAACATGACTGATACCTACCATTAATGGAAACAGAATCTATGAATACTTGATAGGATTGATGAAAGGACCATTTATAAAACACACTGTAGGAAGATATAATAATTTTAAACTGTATCTATGTTCTAGGACAGGAAATATAGAATTCACTTAAAACAAATGGGGAGAGGTTTGGGGTAGGGGGAGATAGGCACCAGGGGGTCAGGGGAGGAGTAAAAATTATCAAGATGCCATGTAGAAACAGATAGATATTCCTCAAGGTGATGGCAATTATTATGTGTTACAAACATATACTAATAAAAACAAATAAATGAATGTTTAAAATAAAAAAAAATCAAATGCTTTACCAAATTAATAGTAAAGAGAATCAGAGTTGACATAATTATTTAAAGCTAACAGTTGTAAAATAATTATATTATTTTGTCACCCTAAAATATGGCTATTTAAACCTTTTGGTTTTATTTTATTTTATTGTTTTTGTTTTGTTGTGTTTTTGGGGTGGGGGGGTTTGGTACCGGGAATTGAACTCACAACCACACACTTGCAAGGCAGGTGCTTATGCTGCTGAGCTAAATCCCCAGCCCCTTTATTTTGTTTTTTTGAGACAGAGTCTCTCTGTGTAGTCTAGGCTGGCCTCCAATTCATAGAGATCCTCCTGCCTCAGCCTCCCAGAGTGCTGGTTTATAGGTCTATGCCACACTACACCTGGTCTGGTTTTTTAAATGTTACAATTTTTTCTTTGCTTTTTAATTTTATTTTTAGTTATTTTATTTTGTTTGTTTATTTTTTGAAGACAGAGTTTTGCTGTGCAGTTCAGGTTGGCCTTGAACTCACCATGATCCTCCTGTCTCAGCCTCCCAAGTGCTGGGATTACAAGCATGTACCACCATGCCCAGTGGGTTTCAGTGTAGTATTTTTATACATGCATGTTACATATTGTGGTAGTAGCTCTGCTCCCTTACCCCCACAGACACCCCTCTCCCTCACTGCTTTCTTCTTGTCCAATATCAGTGCCCTTCCACTTTCAGGCTTTTTTTAAAAAGTCACATATTAGGGGAAATATGTGCTACTTGTTTGTCTGAGTCTCGCTTATTTTCCTACAAGTGACATCATTTCATTCTTTTTGTTTTGTTTTGTTTTTGTTTTTTGTCTTTTTGAGACAGATTTTTACTATGCAGTTTGGACTGGTCTTGATCTCTCCTTGTAGCCCAGGCAGGCCTCTAATTCACAGCAATCCTCCTGCCTCAGCCTCCTGAGTGCTGGGGTTACAAGCATGTGCCACCACACCCAGCTATAATTTCATTCTTTATAGCTGAGTAATTCTCCATGGTATGTATATATCCATTCATCTGTATCCATTCATCCATCAGTTCCATGTCTTAGCTGTTGCAAATTGTGCTGCAATAAACATGGGTATGCAGGTGTCCATATAGCATGTTGACTGTATTTGTTTGTTTTGTTTGGTTTGGTACTGGGGCTCAAACTCATGACCTTGTGCTTGCCAGGCGAGCACTTATGCCACTGAGCTAAATCCCTGGCCGCCCCCAGCACGTTAACTTTAATTCCCTTGGGTATATACCAAACAGTGGGATAGCTGAGTCATGTGGTTGTTCTGTTTTTAGTTTTTTTGAGGAAATGTCCACAGTGGCTGCTCTAATTTACATTCCCACCGGCAGTGCAGAAGGGTTCCTTTTCCTCGCTTCCTTATTAGCATTTACTGTTTTTATATTTTCTATGATTTTTATTTTCTATAATTTTGCTTTGCATTGCTCTAATGGCTAAAGATGTTGAACATTTTTTATATACTTATTGGACATTTGTACTTTTTTGAGACGTGTCTGTTTAATTCATTTGCCCATTTATCAATTGGGCTTTCTTGTTTTTCTCTAGTTCTTTATATATTCCAGATATTATCCTTTATTGGAAGACTGGCTGGGAATATTTTCTCCCATTTATAGGTGATCTCTTCGCTGTGTTGGTTGTTTCTTTGCTGTTCAGAATCCTTAATTTTATGTAGTCCTGTTTGTTGATTTTTGCTGTTATTTCCTGTGCTGTTGAGTCCTGCGTAGGAAATCTTTGCCTATACCTATGGTTTTGATTGTTTCTTCTGTTTTCTTGTAGCAGTTCCAAGGCATCAGGTGTTACACCCAGGTCTCTCATTCATTTTAGATTGAGTTTTTGTACAGGGTGAGAGATAGGAATCTGCATATGGCTATCAGGTTTGCTCAGCACCTTACATCTTTTCTCCAATGTATGCTTTTGGTCCCTTTGTCCAAAATCAGGTAGCTATAGTGCAGGGGTTTGTTTCTCTGTCTTTGTTTCTATTCCATGGGTCCGTGTATCTATTTTTGTGCCAGTCCCATGGTGTTTCTATTCCATGACTTTGAAGTGTCATTTGAAACTGGGTTTTGTAACACTTCTAGCCTTGCTCATTTTTCTCAGGATGGCTTTGGTATTCTTTCTGAGCCTTTTGTGTTTCCACAAGAACTTCAGGTTTGCTTTTTCTAGTTTTGTGAAGAATGCCATTGGAATTTTGATGAGGATTGCACTGAATTTGTAGATCACCTCCAATAATATGTCCATTTTAACAATATTAATTTGGCAATCCAGGTGGTCTTTCCATCTTCTGGTGGTTTTGTTTTGTTTGTTTTGTTTTTTCAATGTCTTTCTTTAGTGCTCTGTAATCTTCATTGTTAGAGGTCTTCCACTTCCGTGATTGTTAATTCAGAGTTTTTTAAAAAGCCATTTTGAATGCAGTTGTCTTTCTGATTTCTTTCTCAGCTAGCCCATTATTGGTGTATAGAAAAGCTGTTGTTTTTTAATGTTGATTTTTGTGTCCTGATGTTTTGCTGAATTTAGCAGTTCTAAAAATCTTTTGGTGAACTCTTTAGGGACATCTAAGTATAGGATCGTACCATCTGCAAATAAGGATAATTTGACTTTTTGGAATCCCTTTTATTTCTTCTATCTATTTGCTCCAGCTACTATTTCAACTACTATTGAACAGGAGTGGTGAGAGTAGACATCCCTGTCTTGTTCCTGATTTTAGAGGAAACACTTTTAGACATTGTGCCTGACTCTTGAAAGTCTTTCAGGTCTCAGCTCTGTTGTCTGCTATTCTTTCCGCAAATCTTCATCTATTATCTTAAAACTGGATTAACCCCTCAGCATTCCTACAGAATCCTCTGCTGCTCTCTATTATAGTACACATCACATGATATTATACCATGTCTCCCTGAAAAAAAGGCCTTGCTGAAGAATAATAAATAATACCAGCCCCAGCTAGGCGTGGTGGCACATGCCATAAATATTTTTAAATTAAGATATTTTTCTTTTTATTCTTTTTATTTTTACATTCCCTCCCCCATTTTTGGTTTTTTGAGAAAAGGCCTGAAAATGTAGCCTGCACTGACCTCCTCAGTGTACTGGCCTCAGGCTGGCCTCCACCTCAGCCTCCTCCTGCCTCAGCCTCCCACATGCTAAGATTATAGCTGTGAGCAACCTTTTCATTTTACTACCTAGTTTAGAACTAGAAGAAAAATTAAGTAAATGTTTACTTGTCCATTATTCATCCTTCCAGTTACCCATTTAACAAAAAGTAATTCAATGTCAATCATGTCAATACTGAGGATGTGACAGAGAACCAAACCAGGTAAGTACTCTGTTCTGAAGCTTAGAGGACTCAGACAATAAGAAAGTGAAAATTGACAAAGTTTACTTCAAACACAGCACAATGAAAGTCAGGGTTTTTTCATTGGTAATAAACACTGAGTTAGCAAATACTGAACTTTGCTCCTGGGAGAAACACAAGGTTAGGATCCTACAAGTTTCTGGTCAATATTTTTAGCAACTCACCAATATTTAACTTTGTTTTATGTGTTTCTGGTTAAGGGCCCTTCACTTATTATATTGTTGTTTCATTAACATTGACCTCTGGCAGGTGTGGTGGTACATGCCTGTGATCTCAGCACTTGGGGAGGCTGAGGCAGGAGGATCAGAGTAGTTCAAAGCCAGCGTAGGATACATGGTGTGTTCAAGACTGAACTGTATAGC